>JAUMHL010000028.1:1871449-1892359 GCA_032362345.1 Sandelia bainsii
TTGTAGCTGTTTTTAAGCTGTTTTTAAATGTTTTCATAAAGATACAGAGGCCTATCATCAGCAAACATACGTAAGTAAGTGATCATTAGAAACCATTTTTTAATTATGGTAACCCAGCTGAAGACATGTATCTTTTCATGGTGATTCCTATGTGTGATTCCTACGTTTGACTGGTAGTGTATAAAGGTGCAATAATATAGTTTGCATTAGTACATATAAATAGATATCTGTAGATAAGTAAAAGAGAAGGATACTGGTCTGTCTACATAGAAAAGATTTTTGTTCAAGTTAAACAACTACTGATTAAACTATTTTTTACAGTTTTAACATACTGTGTAAACAATTATGTGAATCGGATGCTGAATTGTCATAACTTTTTACCCCTTTTCATGATCTTTTATCATAATAGTGTTGTATTAATCTAAATTGAGCATATCCTGATCCTGTTGACTGTACATGATCTCTGTAGTGAACAATTAAACCAAAGTCATATATCTACTGTACTTCCTGTGTTGCTTTGAGTATAAACATAAGCTGCTGGTGTCATTTTCCTCTGGCTCATTCTTCCTCTAAAGGGGCTGATACATGCACCTGCAAAGTCCCGAGGTTGGACTTGGTGGAGGTAGTGAAAATTAAGATTAATTTGAAGCCTGTGTGATTGGTGTGCTTGTGTTTCTACTCTCCACCATCCTCCACCCCCACCCACAACTGCCCTGCCACCATCCAGACAGGGACGGAGGGTAAATGATGAACGATTAGCCCTGGACCCTTTGAAGCTGAGAACACTGTGCGGAGGTGGATGATGGATAATTGACATTTCATCAGCTTCTCAACTGGAGGGCTATCATATGAAATTGACTCAGGCCTCAGGGCAGCAGTGAATGTTCCACATGTTTTTTTATAGATCAAATCTGAGCTCTCCTCCATCTGTTGGGGCGGATACTGTCATATGTTGCCAAACATGAAGATTAGATATTAGATAGAACAAATGTGAGATTAATGCAAAGCATAAAAAGGATTAACTGTGTCAGACAGTGGTAAAAAACAATACTGAGCGTTAAATCCAAAGCACAAAAAGATTCATAAACCCTAATCAATTAGATGTTTAATTTAGTGAGTTCATATCATGACACATCAGCACAGGCACTTTCACACAGGCACACACATTTCAGCTTTGTCTTCTTCAGTGTGCAGTAGTCCTGTTTCATTGGTTGAGTCAGTTGAGTAAGTTTCAATCATCTTATCACAGATGTCCTCAGATCTACCTTCCTGCAAACTCCACAAAGGCTCCAGGACCAGCCCCTTTTCCAGAAGGCCATTGGTCACTCCTTCCTAATGAAAACACTACTTTATATTTGTTTGCTAGAAAAACAATATATGGTTTGAGACAAAGGCAGCTCCCCTGGCAGGTCATGAAAATGATGTTTCATCCGCCTCTCTCCATCACAAAGCAAAAAATTAGTTTTAAAGCACATAAACTCCACCGCACGAGTCAATGGCAATAAAATCAGCTTTAATGACTTGAATTAATTTGGGGTTTTGGGTTCATCATCACTGCATAATTGCATTTTTCCAGTGGCTGAATAATGAGTTGCACAAACCTTAATCGCCAGTGTTACTGGATTGTTCTGATATGTTGATCAGATTACTGCATCCCTTGCTAGCTCTGCCACCATCAAAATGCTTTCAAAAATGAATAATGGCATCAGTAAAACACGCTCAACACAGTGACCAAGGCAAGATACTGAACAAGTATTTAACATGCTCTTGTGCATGTACTTTAGCCAGAGTGCAACTGAGTGCTGTAGGGATGACGTTTTTCTGTACAGTGTCTTATGCCAAGTAGTCAGCATTACCATGGTTCAACTGACAAAAGCCAGTGGGATGTTTCAATTGGCTTTTGGGATATTACAGAAAATAAGACCTGAGACAAACAAAAGGGGGATTAATAAAGTATAATTTATCATTATTAAACAAACTACACCACCGTTTCACAGCTTCAACCTTGTTTATAACTTGTAATTTGATTTAGCGAGTTTTCCTCTTCTACAAAAGCCTTTTTTCTTAGAAGAAATCTAGTGTTGATCTAGTGTTCATGGCTGGAAAAAAAAAAGATAAAAAAATGTTGATATATCAGGTGTGATGACTTTTAACTTTTAGACAAACTCTGTAGTCTCATTTCGCCACTTGTCAGCAACTGACACTTAATTTAAAAAAAATCACGAGAGAGGTATTTAATGATCAATTGTATGTCGTAGCATATAACGTAGAAATTTCTTGACCTGATGTTCTAGTGAAAAAGCCACTGACTTTGAGAGAAATCCAGAATTGCTAAAATGCTAGCTTGTTTCCAGGGTTTTAGGACTCGTCCAGCCCTCTATAGTGAAGCTGCATGCAAAGAACGTGATTCATTTTTAAAAACTGTATACTGTTTTGCAATTGCAATATTGCTCTTTGCAATTAAAGTTTTTCCTCTATAGTCAGCCTTAGATTTGATTATGTGAACCCTGGTACTTTTGAATAATCTGATGCTCTTAAGACGACATGTAAAAAAAGCATTTAACAGTTGACAGTATGTCAACATGTAAGTCTCCACAGCTTCAGAGGGACTGAGCCCTGCATTATGCTGGTTTTCACTTCAGAGTGGGTTGGTTATACTGGCTGACATTTAGATGTTGCATAGATGAAGAATGTGCAATCCACCCTCACACTACTGGTTCCCCTCCATTAAAGGCCTTAATTAGAACATAAGCACCTCATTGTCTAAACGACGGAGCTTGCTGAACTCTGAAATGAGATGCATGCATACTGACGTCAGTACTGCAAGCCAACCGATCGTCCTTCAGGAGGGATCCCCCACTCAAATGACTGAATATGCAGAATGTAGATGATGAAAATTACTAACTGTAGTTGTTTTTTTTCATTCAATTGGCACTGTGGCTCTAGGGATAAAATTTGACTTGACGAATTGGTGCTTTGGTCCAAAGTGAAATAACATATCTCAGTAGTACTGTTTGGATTGACATCACATTTTATACAGAAAGTTATTGGATTAATTCATGGGATATATCACTTCAGTGTTCATATGACTTTTTATTAAGTGCCTATGCCATATACCTTTACTGCATACTAACCACCATCAACATATTCCTACATTACCATTTATAAACCCCATGGGAACTTTTCAAAGTAAAAGAAGAACCTTGCAGCAAATAGACATAAAAATGGCCTTTATTTAAATATTAATGAACTCCTACTTTTCTAATTGAACAGCACTGACAATCTGTGGGTACATCTTAAACATTCTGTATGTTTAAGGCAGTCTAAAAATATCTCAGAAGAGGAGGTTACAAAACAAAACATGTAAATTTCCCATTAAAATTAGCATACAACTTTACAGTATCTGTCTACAAACATGCTTCTCAGTTGAACCTAACAGTCCATATAATCCAAACCTTGCCCTACATACCTTACACTACTTAGGTCAAAACCCCAAGGGCAAATTACATTTTCTTGATTTTTGGAGTGAAAAAAGACACAAACATTAAAAAGAGCATTGTTCCTAATATTAATGCTAATTACTTTCCATGTACCGAACATTAAAAATAATAATAAAAACATACTTTGCTGATCCCCTTGGGGAAATTGTTGTTGGACAGCTGCCAGTCAGCACATGTTAGCTCTACTACTGCTACTACTTTTCCAACGACAACTCGACATATAGCCAGGAGGCACAAGAATCGAACCACTAACCCTGGGGTTTATAGACAACTGCTCTACCAACTAAGCTACTGTTACGCCTACACAACAGTAAGTGTAGTGTGTGCAAACGTGGGCCACCCATCGACTTGTGAAACACTTATTAACTCATTAGATGTTAACTGAACAACATTTTTGAACTGTAATGGACTCGTTAGGAGGAGGTCGGGGTCAATAGTGGGCGTACAAAGCTATCTATCTTAGTTAACATTGAGCTTTATGGAGATAAGAACTCTCATTAAGATCAAGACTTCTTCTGCAAGAGAGACATGAGAACAAATCACGATCAAGGTCAAGGTCAATCAACAATACAATCAACTCAACCTAAACAATGTATGCACATTCAAACACTGAAAAAATAATTCAAACAATCAAATATTTCAAGATTATACAATATGTCTAATTTAAGGTTTTTAAAAATTTAGTTCAATTATAAAATACGTACAAATACCTTTAGCAATATAAGCTAAGAAAATTTTAAAGTTTTGCAGTGGCATGAGTGTGTTTGGCATCCAACCTGACCCCACAGGTTTATGCAACATCCTGAACCTGAGCCAACTCACTCCACTGCCACCACCGATCAGGTTCAGGTCAGGTCACTTAACTCTAATGAACACAAACTACAGTATCATGACACAAATTTAATAGTACACAGTTTGTATTTAACTCTGGAGAGTTTGTTTATAATGAAGATTATTGACCTCAGTAAAAAAGTAAGTGAACAATTAGCTTTTTTCCTGGTTCTAGTCTGTTTGTGCGTGTGTTTAATTGTGTAGGTTTTTCAGTCTACTGTATTTGATTAAAAGTCTGACAACTTGGGGGAAGAAGTTGTTGCAGAGTCTAGCTGTGTCAGCCTGAATACTGCAGTACCTTTTTCCAGATGGCAGGAGGGTGAAGAGCGTATTTAAGGGGTGTGTGGGATCCGCCACAATACTGTTGGCTTTACGGATGCAGCGTGTTTTGTAAATGCCTGTGATAAGAGGGAGACAGACCCCAGTGATTTTCTCAGCTGTCCTTTCTATCTGCTGTAATAATTTTCAAGCCAGGCAGTTATGCACGTTTTTGGGCTTTGGACTTGGCTAAGGAGTTGGTTTTAAGGGACCAGGAGAGGTTCTCTGCCAGAGGGATGCCAAGAAACTTTGTGCTCTTAAAGATTTCTACAGAAGAGCCGTTGATGTGCGGCGGGGAGTGGCTACGTAGTGGTCTCCTGAAGTCAACAACCATATCCATTCAGAACTGATGAAGTTATGGATGAAAGGCGAAATGTTTTCAAGAGCTAAAACAAGAAGTCCAGTTGCCACTGAACAGCAACGTGTTTGACAACCATATCTATAGTTTTGTCAACATTTAGAAACAGGTTGTCACCTTTACACCATTTTGTTAGTTGCTGCACGTATCTATCTCCATCTCTTGCTGATGAGTCCCACCACGGTCGTGTCATCAGCGAACTTAATGATGTGGTTTGAGCTGTGTATTGCTGCACAGTTGTGCGTCAGCAGAGAGAACAGCAATGGACTGAGCACAAAGCCCTGGGGAGCTCCTCTGTTCAGTGTGATGGTGTTAGAAGTGCTGTTCCTAATCTGACGTCTTTCGGTCAGGAAGTCCAGGATCCAGTTGGAGAACTCGGTGTTCAGGCCCTGCACGCTCAGCTTCCCAATTAGATGCTGAGGAATTATTGTGTTGAATGCTGAGCTGAAGTCTATGAACAGCATTCCTACATACGTGTCCTTATTGTCTAGGTAAATGAATGCCAGGTGGAGAGTGGAGGCTAAGCCAGGGTGATTAGGTACCCTAAAAGTATACTCTCTTAATTTGATTTCCTCATAGACTAAATGTAAATCTTTTAACTAAACCTACATTGTATCTCAAAAAACACAGTCAACAAGTAAGATTGGTTCTATGAGTTAATGAGCAAGTCTTAAACAGAAAAGACCTGTTAATAATTTAATAACTACTGATGTAGTGCTTTTCTTACTGGAAACCACAGTTTCATTTTCCATAACAACATCTTTTCATCCCATTACATCTGTCAATAATGAGAGTTCAGTTATGTCAATGTGTTTTATTAAGGTTGTACGGGAAACGGGCAAGATAATCTTACGGTAATATTTTACCAACAGCATCACCCCAGGCAGACACACTATGAGACACTGGCTAATGACAACACCAAGGAAGGTAAAAAGTCTTGGTCTCATTTTCTGCCGCCATGTGAATCCATGTTCTGTGGTCTATGATGTAAGCAGAGAATGTGGCACCTGACAAATGATGGAATAGAGAGAGATGCTCATCTATGCCATCCTGTCAACACTGCTGCTCCACATCCTCCTCTCAACAGATTACCTTATCAGCAACACAAGGCTGGAAGAATCCTCAGCTGTCTGCCCTTAGCCGGCTGCTCAGGCGGAACGTCATTCAACTTTACAATGAAACATTAAGAGTTTCACTGAAAAGTTTACTGTTTACCCTCTGATAATGTGATGTGTGTAATTCATTAGCTACTTCATGGAGTTCTGCTGGGATCTGTTCAAGGGCCTCAGCTTTTTTGAGGGAACTTTGTTTAGATTAGTCTGAATGAAACCTGTAAAGTAGTTGCAACACATATTTACTTATTTGCATCAATAATGTATTGTTTTTATACGAAGTGGCTATATTTCCTAGATCCCTTTTTGCACACTTCACTGTGTTCTAGATTTAATCAATCAAATGATTTAAATATTAAAACTGAAATCTCTTTCTTACAAAAGTCTTTAAACTCAGAACTTTGTAGCAGCCCCTTTGGCAGCAGTTACAGCTTTAAGTCTTGTCTTGGGTAAAGACAAGTTTTGAAAACCTGAATTTAATGTGCTCAGTTCATCCCTGTATCTGGCTAGAACTGGATAAATGGATGAGAAGAGTCTCTGAACCACCATCTTGAGGTCTCTCCACAGATATTTTAAGTCTGGGCTTTGGCTGAGTCACTCAGTGACAGTCAGGCTTGTCCTGAAGCCACTCAAGCATTGGCTGTACGCTTCAGTTCAGTCTTAAGTCTGAACTGCATTTTACAAAAGCAGGTTTTCTTCGAGGATATCTGTGTATTTGGCTGCATTCATGCTTTTCTCAAATCTGACCAATCTCCCAGACCCTGCTGCTGAGAAGCACCCCATAGTCTTATGCTGCCACCTCGATTCTTCATGCTGGAGATGGCATTAGCAGGTAATGATCAGATCAAACTCCTATGAAGCTGCCATCTGTTTTTATTCATAGTGTCCTTCTGGCAGGGCCTCCCATATTACAAGACTTCTGAAGTTCTGTTAGATGTGATCATTCGGTTTTCAGTCACAAGGCCTTTTCTAGACATAAATCACTTAGGCAGCTGTAAGAATCACATAATCAGGCTACTTGTTCCATGCAAATATTCTAATATGATCCAAACCAGCATAAATCCCATTTGGGACATACGCTAGGGACAGCTCTGCTGTCACCACCCTGACCAACACCCTTTTTGCCTAGCTAATCATATTAGCCCGGCAGCCAACTCTAAAGTACTGATGGCTCTAAACTTCTATTTCCCAATAATTGAAGCTAATGTGCTCAAAGCTTTAGAAACGGTTTGCCCTGACCTATCCTTCTCCACAGTTTTTCATGGAGCTCTGCAGGACTTCATGAACTGTTTTTTTTTCCTGACATGCAGTGTGAACTGTGGGATCTTATAACGTACATGTTTGCAATTTACCACAGATCGATTCTAATCAATACTACACTCTGTATATTATTACGCAATATCATTCATGTCTAGACATGGGTATTTATTTCTTCGTTTCATTCTGACTTTTTCTTTCTGACCTTCCTTCATTGCACCAATGACTCATTTCCACCTACTGGTAATCATTTACAACACTGCCAAATATAGAGGTCAAAACTTGACCCTGCAAGTAATAGGGCAGATCTGGTTGACTTGAAAACTGTCTGTAGAGATGAAATCGCAGGCTTATGGGTATTTCTGAGTTGCACATATCGAATGTATTCCATGTAGGCCTAATACGTTTCCTTAAATAGAACCATTCATTAGTTGTACAATGAGGAGATAAGGGAGAGGTGAGGAGTCAGTGAAGCATGTGTAAAGCTCAGTTCTCCATTTCATATCATTTGCTCTATCTACTTACTCTATTGAGGGTCAGGGGTCTGAGACCTCTGATGCAATATGTCACAGTACTAATACACAGATAGACATAGTCAACACTTACACTGAGACCTCCAGGCAAGTTAGAGTTTCCCTTCATTTAGACAGGTTAGTTAGGTTCAGTCCATGAGACATGCCACATACTGTAATACATTCATATTTTAGATGCATGAAATGACTGACTTAAGTTGCACGCACAAAGCATTTATGTTAATATCCAGTTGTCCTAGCAGGACTAATTTCAGAGGGGTTACAACACCTCTACTACCAAGAAATGAGTTTCAAAACAAAGGAAGTTTCCAGAGAACACTAAAAATAACGTGTTCAATGTTATCATGTTTTGTGGATCTTAGAGTTGCACAAGTTCACTATTCATCAGTGCAGGAAATGAGCTAACAAAGTAAATTAGCTGATTTGTATCTCTCACATTAATGTGATGTGTATCTACACTAGATTTTAACAGGTCACAAATGCAAAAAAAATAAAAACAAGAATTAAGCAAACACCATCACCAAGAGACGTGTTAGTTGGATGTGCTCTCTCCATTCATTCCTTTGCTATTCCCTATATAATAAAACACTAATAAAACAGCAATTTGAACACAGCTGTTGTTTACTTGAGTCATGAGAATCTTCACAAAACCTTGATGTTCTGCTGTCTGGTAATCTGGTGTACAACAGTTAATGTTGTCTTGGTTGTGCATGTCGTGCTCGTTGTTGGTTGGAATTTCTACATTTATTTTTAAACCTGCAGTAGAATTGTTGTTCACTACTTTACTGTACACAAGGTCAAGACCTAAGTGCCCAATAGCCTCAATCTTTAGCAGCAAATTTAAAAGGTCTTGTTATTTACACAGTCTGCAGCCATTTTTACAGCAGTAAACAACACACTTTCCAGAGAATTGTAGATTTAAAGGTGCTTGATAGTTATTTCAGTCAGTGTCACTCCAGTCCACCTTGCTCATGGCTGCAGCAGATTACCATTTTCACCTTCATGGTTTCCATTGGGCCTGTTGCCTATTCCTGTCCCTAGACTGATCCCAGACTCCCACACCATTACATCAAGCCTTCCCCTTCCCGCTGGGTGTGGAAAGACCAGTGCAGTGTACACATATTGTAAATGTGACCCTCTAAAGCCACATTTACAGAGCTGTACAAAGCTGTAAAAGATGGTGTTGTTGCATGTGTCTTTCATTAGTTTGTGCTATTTTTAATACTGGTCCCCTAAATGAAATAAGTGAGGAAAATTTTCAGTTACTATTGCTCTAGTATTTATATTTTACTGTAAGAAATGATCTAATATATACAGTAGGACAATAAAATACATTTAATTGTTATGATCTGCATGTCACTGGGCTAGACCGTGCAACTCTCACATTAGTGCTTTAGACGTCCCAATGAGTCATAGAGCACTGTCAGTTAGAATCATTATTGTGGCTCCTAATTAACTCTTCTGTTAAGTGATGGGTTTGTCATTTCTGTTTGGGGCCTTAAATTGCATTAGATCCACCTTTAGTTCCTAGTTGTATTGCACTAGGAATAAGATGCCCTGTAGTCCTTTCACACTTTCCTTTGTGACATCCAAAGCTACAATATGCAACTAAAGCAGGATACTCAAATCAACCCACTCTGCTCTATAATATGTCTGTCTGTAAGTCTGTTAGGTCTAGATGTTATCAGACTTATATATTGTGTAGGCTGAGCCCAACATAATATGACACACAAGAATATTTCGCTAAAAACGGAATAGAGCTTCAGTAAAGAGCTGAAAAAAGTCAATAAAATCAGCTTTATGTAACAAGATTAATAATAGGTTATATATCATATAAATATATATATGTAAATATATATATATATATAATTATACAAACAATTATAGAGTCAAATCAGTTTATCAGTCTATTTTCCATTCAAAAAGTGTTTCTCCAAGGCAACAAAACAACACCAAAATATGTTCCAGTGTGTAACTCCATACATGCCTCCAAGACATTGTTCTCATGCAGATGCAAAGAGCTGCTCACAATGTCATTAAAACCTCTTTAGTGACCCCCTTCCCCCACTGTTGGCATCCCACTGCGTTCTGACAGATATCAATGGTATTACCTCGGGCTGCTGGAGCCCCCATGGTCACTAATGCACTGGTTGCAACACATAGAAGAACAGAAAGTAACCCATTCACACCCACAAATACACTGCATTTATAAAAGGTGAAACCATAGGCTGCAGCCAATTAGTCCCCGGGAAGCCACACCTCCTACAGCCCACCTGTGAATTAGCTGCTCATTTGAGTAGTTATGAAAAGTGCATGGGATTTATTATTACCAAAGGAGCCATTAAACCTAATACTGTATTCACATAAGAGACAGAGCCTTGGTCACACCCTTTTAACAGAAAGTAACCCACTCACACTTGTTGGGCTTTATTATAGAGCTCTGAAAGAAGAGAAAGAGGATAAACTCATAAGTCAGCTTTAACGGTGTCCTCAGCTACCATCCAGACAAAAAAACGTAATCGAAATGTATTCGTTCCGTGTACAAAATTTTGGGCCCACGTCTACTTGAAAAACACTCATTATCTCGTTAGGCATTAATTGGCTAATTAAGGCTGGAAAGACAGGTCAGGAATTATCATTAGTAAATGTCAACTGATGACTGATGCTGGACTCTCCATACCTTATGGCAACGGACTGAGGATCTGAAGATGAATTAACTGATTCCTCCAAAACAGGAGTGACTATAAATAGATAAGGGACAGCTCCAGGCTTGACATTTCTACTGTCCAATATGTTATGTCAAGAAAGTTAAGGGGAACTGTAGAAGTTAAGACATCTAAGCTAAAGTCATTTTGGAAACAACTGGATAAATGAAGGTAAAATTTAGTTTTTCTGACCATAATCACCAAAAGTTAGGAGAAATGAAGAAGCAGCATCTGAAACAAAGGACAGCTACAACAGGAAATACTCTGGTTTGAGGTGTTGTGTCTGCTACTGCTACAGGAAACATTGCACAAGCTGCGTAGAGGGAAGAAGAAATTCTATTAAAAATCAACAAAGTGTTAAAGTAAATATCCTGCAGTCATAAGAGTTAAAGTGAAAAGAAGCTGGCTTCTACAGCAGGGTAATAACTCAAAGCAAACCTCAAAATCCACAAAGAACTACAACAAGAAACACAAGTCAAAGATTTTGGAACAGCTGTCACAGTTCTGAACATCACTGAATATTACCAGGGAGACCTTAAACATGCTACTAGGCTGCCCAAACTTCTCATCATTCCACAATCACCCTCATTTTTCTCTGTTTTTAAGTTAACAGTTACAGTGCAACATTTGCAGCAAGGCTAGTTTTTAATATCATTTTGCTGCAGATGTTGTATTTACATCTTTCACCTAAAACAATCAGCTGCATACTAAGGTGAGAGTCGTGCAGAGTTGCTAAAGTAGACAGTACACCCAGCAGCCAGCGAGGAACGCCAGCAGGCATCAGCCTGTATTTCACACTTGTATAAACAGGTTAAATGGCTGCCATCAGGGCACATATTCCTGGAAGAAATGAAATGATTGATTGAACTCTGTTCTTTGAAGGTGTCTGCCTTAGTGCCTCCCATTTTCTGACACATTAAACTGCATCCGCAGCTTACTGTATTATGGTACAGAAAGTCAGTCATCCAAACATCATTAAAACATTAAAGAAACAACTAAAGAAAAACAAAAGAAGGTGGGACAGTTCAGAAGAGCAGCGAGCCAGTCAGACAGAGAGCGTGCTCTCCCTAATCGCTGCAGCGCTGCAGTCATCACGCTGTCCCCCCTTGTGACAGTTTTATTATCAGAGCTGGTATGCAACACAAGAGTCATTTCCCCTAATGATCTCAGCTGGCTTCCACACCTCAGGACAAGTGAGTGTGGCTGACATGAGTGAGGAGGGGGAGGGAGGGACAGGAGAAAGATAATGAATACGGGAAGGAAAGAACAAAAAAAAAAGCAGTTGTGTGTGGGACTGAATCGAAACTGTTAGTAGAAACATTAATAATGAGGTTATAGTGTAAAATACAGTGCTGCAACACACTCAAAAAAGTTGAGACAGAGTAAAACTGCGTCCGCAGTTTGGTTCTGACTGAGGACATTTGTTGGCTGTTGTAGCCTCTTCCCAAAGTCCTGTCTGCCTCCCCGCACTTATTATCGATAAAGACAAAAAAATAACACTATTCAGGATGATTAGAAAATTAACTTGTAGTTTTCAACTTTTTCCAATGCACAGTAGCACTGCCCCACAACTTGGAAACACACACTGATGTGGAAAATCTGTGGACTTTCCAGCAAAGCAATTTATCAAGTGTCAAACATGAGCAAAGGAATAAGTCATCAAATGTCCACGTAGATCCATGAATTCTGTGAATGATTTCTTAACACTGAAAATAATTTTTAATGGCGTTGTGGTTGTCCGTCAATAAAGACAAACAGGGCAGAAAAAATAATCACAATATTTGTATTATATATTACAGTATATTATTTTAGTTGTAACTTCCATGATAGAAATGCTCTGTTTTAGTGGACACGGTGTTCTGTTTTATTTGCCTGCATTTTCTAAACACCACTTCAGTAAAGCAACCTTGTCTCCTAGAAGCTATGTTCATGCCCCACTAAACTGGTTTTTACATGACATAATTGCTGCATGGACTCTGGTCAGAGGCAGCATTTATCACAGTAACCACAGCACTACTTTAAGGGGACGATTGTGTGCTGGTTTAATACAGAAAACATTGACAGGTTGATCAAAAGACCAGCTCTACATTATCTTCAACAGCAAAAACAAGTCACAGCTGCAGTAGATAAACACATCTCCTCCTGTCAATATTCCTAGTTTTTGTTTAACTGTATTAATAATATAATGCAAATATTACTGTGACCTCTTTTGACCGGGGGTAATTACTGTACTTGTTCTATCCCACTGAATGATTTTGATCAGTCTTTCTTCTGGCATCTGGATAAAGTGGTTCCCAGATTTATAAAACTTGATGAAAGCTTATTCATCTTTTATTTTACTTAAATTAAATAAGTACCACAACACAGCATTTGTCTTTAACCTGGAGCCAATTAGTGCGAGGTTGATTCTGTGAAGTTATAAAACTCACATCAGAAACAAAAAGAGCTTTGACACCAACATTTTCACTATTTACTAGTGACCTTAACCAACCAATCAAGCATTAAGCTATTGTTTTCTTAATTGCATGTTAAAATAAACCAACTTCAAACTGAGATGTGTCTGAGTTTAAAAGCTAAAGGCGAAAGCAGTGTTATGTAACTGATGTGATGCTGTGGATGCTGTTCTGCTCATGAGTCGGTTTGTGACATTCTGAAGGGAACAAAAGTGAAGAAGCCGGAAATAAAGACTGATCCTGTAAGAGATGACGGTTTGAGAGGCTCATTAGGGGCAATATGAAGCAGCAGGGAGAGTACGGCTCGGCTGTGAACTGAAACTAGACGGGAGCAAACGAGTGAGATGCTGTGAGGAAGTTGAGGATGGCTCAAGGTGCGATGCCAGGGACCCATCTTAACTCTGGCAAATTATTCCATTGGACCTGACTTATTAACCAGGAGCCACTGGGTCACTTCTGTATCTAACTATAGCATATACAAATGAGAAGACGATAAGATGTTTGTTGACAGGCACCAGAAATCAGACCTGATTTTTACACACATTATGCAACCTGTTAGACAGGTCATAGTTCAACTATACCACAGGTTAAATGTGAAGCTTTGTTTCTGTCTGGATTTAATAGAGGTAAACGGCAGCCTGGCATTCAATCAGCCCCGGATGCATGACGAGAGCCTCTCGTAAATCATTACTGAGGGTCAGTTACTGCAGTTAGAACATAAAGTGGCCTAATTGTATCTTTCTGACACTCTCAGAGCTGCCAAGGAGAGAATACTTGGGTTAAAAATAAGCTGGATATAAAGTGATTCAGATCCCAAAATCATCTTCAAGTCTAAGGAGACAATGGCCTCTGGTTCCAGTAAACTTTAACTGAGATTAAAGGAAGACAGTGTGACAGCTGATGTGAGTTTGTGGAATGAATTATTACTACTACTGCAGCAATTCTCCTCATATTTCTGAGGTATTTGTTTGTTTGGAGGCTGACATAGTGTAACTCAGTGGTAACTGACCAAAGAAACAGAATAAAATAAAATGCAATAAAGTAAAAGGGCTCTGGTCGCTGATTAAGGGACAACACACACACAGCTTACCATCGGTTTTGCAAACAGGGGATTGGGAACAGGTGGGCATCAGGAATGAGAGAAGAGGCAGGAAGGTCTGGGGTTAGTCCAGTGCAGGTGGGATGAGCTGGATCTGAAATGACAGGAGAGTTAGTGGAAACGGACAGGCAGAAAATGAATGAATAACTGAACACTACTGACTTCAGACGAGGGCCAGATTTGACCTGTTTTTCTAAACATGTCACGAGAAATGACCTGAGTCGATAAAAATGTTGATACACATAGCTGACTCCCCTGAAGTTATTACTGAATTTCTTTTTCTAGCATATTTGACTCTCTCGGGCTACGTACAGGCTGCATTACTGTATTGCTGCAGGCTGTTGGGGCTTTAATGAACACCAGCAGGGACTACTCAGCACTATAAGACAACAGAAAACAGCAATTAACAATCAAGGATTTTTTAGGAGCGAGTGCAAGCACATGCCACTAAAAGCAGCTATAAAAGTCATAGCAAAGCCACCCTCGCCTGTTCTTTGTCACATCACATCAGACTAGGGCCAAAACAAATGTAAACAGTTTCGTTTTACAAAAGATATAAGTTGGTGTTTAAGAATCTAGCTTCATTTAATCACTAAAATGATGCAAATGGTAATTTTAATAGTAGTTTAAAGAGCTGTTAACAAGCAGGCATTGATACTGACACTAATAGAAGCAGGTATTAACTATAGAATTTCTATATTAACAACAGAAATTCTATAGAGCCTTAAACAGAATGAATGATTTTATGACAGCGCTGCGCTGGTTGTGTCAGAACTGGTTCCTGCTGAAATGCACCTGTCGGGGGGAACTGTTGGTCTCAGCTCTGTCAATGGCCACTTACTGGTGAATTGTTGTCCACCTGTCCGAGCTGTAATGGGATTTCCAGGGCTGTCATACATTATTGTCTGTTGTCCACAGAACACAACACATAATAAATATAATATAAGTTTTTAGCTGCTTCACGTTCAGGCTCCTGCTATTGTTCATGTTAACTGTCACAGTTTGTGAATTACCACTGCATATGAATTCTAGTCGTGTATTGCAGCACATCAAGCTTGCTCTCTAAATGTCTGTTAACAAGCAGGCTAGAGTAGCTTGGTTGTATAATGGTGGTGCAATAAAACACGTGAAAACAACATTCATTTCTACACAGTTTACTATTTACTTGCACATATATTACAAGTCAAGTTACTTTAAACTTGACACAAAAGATCTTTTTTTGCCTCTGCTGATTGCAGCAATTCCAACTCAGACAACAGATTTTCTCTGATTTTTATTAATGTTAGTGGACAATTTTATGCACATGCTAAGATTTATTTCCTTGGTGCATTAAAAACTAAACATGTGACGTGTGTGGAGGTAATTTTCATTGGATGGCTAACTCTGTGTGTGTTCCTCAGCTGTCATAGTTCAGCTTTGTTTCCCAGCACTGGAGCTTGTTTCCTTTAAAGTGCCCAAAAAAGACAATGTTCTTGATGCACTCTTAGGCAGAGCAAGTCAGGCATCATATTAATGAAAATACTGACCAGAGCCATTCATTTTATTGCTTCCTGATCCCAACAGGTGAATTGTGTGCTTTATTATAAAGTTTTACACAATCACTCAGTCCAACCAAAAATAACCAATATTATATTTATACCAACATTACTACCAGATCATGAACAAAGACTTAAACATGTTCAGAGAAAGTGAATAAGAAAGACAACTGAAATGTACAAGAGCTAAATAAAAGAAAGAGATAAACTAAGTATGATCCTCTTAATCTGTCAGTTCATGTTTCAGTGACAACAAAGGCAAGTTGTTCAGGTCATAGACGCATTTTAATCCAGTTTATTTCTATGAAACAGTTCTCTGCTAATTGCTAGCTTCGTTCATGCTAACCCCGGTTTCTCCCCAATGGGGTCATAGAGACAATGCTAACGTTAGCATCTTTCTCTAAATGTTCATTAACCACCTACATTTGAGAAATACAGTCAGTCATTTAAACACTTTACAGTTAAATAAATATAAATATCCCTTAGAGATAACCTGGGTTACACGATAAAAATCCTTGTAACCTGTTTCTACAAGTTGCAACATCAAGGTAGTCGCAAGGCCGCCATCTTTGTTTTAATTAGGACGCCGACGCAATTTAGTCAACAGGTTACAAGTCTTTTTTTTTATCCTCCAGGTGAGTGACTATACTACCCAGGTGGCTAAAAGAGTCTTTCTGGATGCCTGAAAGCTTGCTGTGGATGATGCCCTGAAGGAGTCTTAACCATACGCGGTCGTGGAGAATGTTGGATTTAGGAAGTTCATCCATATTCTGGATCCAACCAACAGTATCTCAAAATGAACATAAAGCCATACTGCTAACAACTTGGCACAGGGCAAAATTAAAATGATGGGACATAAAGGACAAGGTGAAATGTCACAGTTACAGATGCTGCTTCCAACATGACGACCTTTGCCCTGTCATCCCTCAGCAAAGACCTTGTTTCACTCAGTTCAATGGATTATGAAGCTACTGAGGAAGTGATAAAAGTGCTGATCCCTTTCCATCAGGCCACAGTGGAACTATCCAAGGAAAACCTGGTGTCTGGCTCAGCAGACATCTCGTTAATGAAGATGCTGCACTACACAGCACTGTACCCCCACCTATACCAGCATTAACATTTTTGTGCACTTCAGCATCTTCAGTTCCTTGCGAAAGACCCTGTTTTTGAAGGCAGGGGAGATTCTCTCAAAAAAGAGAAACCACCTGAGCCCCAGTATCGTAAAAACACTATTTTTAAATAAAAACCTGTAATAAATCCCTTAATCAATTAAACATGCACTGTCCACAAAAATCTGTGTATCACACCCAAGCATAGTTTCATTATAATTGCCACTGCAACAGCAAAATCATTGTGCTATGGAGCATGAAGCTGTTCTGTCAGGGTCTGTTTGCTATACAAAGCGTGGCCACAAGATGTCAGAACAAACGTTTTGGCCGGGAAGCTTCAAATAGGCTTCATCTCATCATTACTACAAAGATCTTCCTGTGATTATTCGCTTTGATGTTGATTATCTAACCTAGTAGCTGCAACATATTTATTTCACTGAAAAATATGGATCTTTGCCGTACTTCTTCCCTGAGGTATAGCAGGTGGAAAGTGCACACAAACATGTCAAAGGTCAACACTACCTACACTGATATTGCAGATTTATAATTGGCCATTAGATACGGGGGCCCAAAGGTGACACAGGAACAAATGAACAAAGAAATTGTTTGACCAGAGAATGACTCACAAAAAAAGGCATACTTGACCATTTTTTTTATTAAAATGATGTAACAGATTAAACTACACTTTTGGTTTCTGGTGTTACTTTTTGTGTGTTTATTTCTTTGGTTTTCCTGCTGCAGCTATATTCCCATTTAATATGTACAATTTGTGATTTGTGGGAAACCACTCATAATTAACAGCACACATTAAAATCAACTGTATTTATATTATATGATTATTATTATTTGCTGCTTTGAGAGTGAATGCTGCAACAATTGTCATGTTATTTTCTGGATTTATCAGTCAAAATCAAGCGTCAAAATAATTTTTCTGTCAATCCACACATCAGTCAATTGGCTAATCCTTTTCCTGCAGCTCGAATTAATATACCAAACACATGAAGAAGTGGTATTTATAGCCTCATCTATGTCATGTTTATACAAAAAACATGCAGACACACTTTGTATGATTGACAAAACAGGAGCTTTATTTAAACAATAATAAAAGGCACAAGACACACGTCTCTGGTTGTTTGTTCCATGGCTGCAGCTTCTGTGCCATGTGCCAGTTTTCTACATTTGTAGAAACTACAAATTCCTAAACAAGTACAGGGTGTTGTTTGAATCTCCACCTAAGTCAAATGACACAGAAGGTATCTGGTGAACAGTCCCTCAGGTCTGGCTTCACAGTGGGGAGTACCAGCCACCGTAACATGTCGTATTTAAAATCGATAACATATAAATAATCATTCTAAAATAAGAAGTGAGCAATACTTAATATACAATAATATTATCCAGGACAGCCTCAGTCCTTTTAGAAATGCAACACTGAATCATTACCAGCAAAGGCAGCAAATCATAAAAATAAAACTGTATAAAAATAATCTCTTAAATAAAACATAAAGCAGAGATTAAAAAAAACAAATAAGCAATGATCATTGTACAAACATCTGCTTCTGTGGTTGCTCATAATCAACCTGACATACAGGACAGTGGAGTTCTGTCCATCAGTAAACTCTACTTCCTTTTACTTGCCTTAGCTCCGAGTCTCATTTAGTCCCTTTTAGGAATGATAATGAAATGCTATCATAACAGACAAACAAGAATATAATGCTGATTAACTAATAGCGGTTACAAAACATAACCTTGGTTAACATAATCCAAGACTGTCAAATATACAGTCCACTTAGCCCAGGCCCATTCTAATACTGACCAGACTGAATGACAGTGATAACATTACCACAGATCATTAGTGCAAAACAATCGCGATGTGTTCACAGGCTGCTGAAGTGGTTAGAAATGCTACTAACTGTACGTCTGAGCTGGAATGAACTCACAGTCTTCAAGCAAACTCTTCCGAGAGAACGACTGACGTTTCGCAGGCCGTGACGGGATGCTGCTGTTAGTGCATGTGTTCCAGTTACTTTCACAGTAAATTAAAATGTACAGACAATGGTCAAAAATAAGTGCTGCAGTGACAATGACGATAAAGAACAATGAAAAGATAAAAAGAGAAATTGTGTCATGAAATCGTCCCAGTGACTTCAGTCAAGGCTTACATTTTCAGCGCTGCGGGGGGATTTAATAACAAAACAGACTAGTAAAGCTACAGTATCTTCTTCACTGAATTAAAAAAATTACCCTGTTTTTATTTTAACTATTAATAAAAACTAGTTTATTAGTTTATGCAATGACAACACTCTAGTCTTCTGTGGTCCCTGATGCTCACAGTCAGAATTAATTAATGATCCTTTGGGGGATTTTTGTGACTTTTTAGACATTTCTATACAGATGAACACGAGTCCAGTGCCACTGCTGGATTTAGTGGATCTGAGGCTGGTAAGTCCTCAACACTGAAAATGAAAGATTTCACTGAAAAAAAACCTGGAGAACTGTGTTCCCTACGGTGCCACAGACAGAATGTGTGCATGGTTTTTTCGACTGTCCTGCATGTGTTTGTGAATGCCTACACGTGATGAGGAATGGACACAGGCAAAGGCCTCAGGACCATGCTGAACAGAGTTTGGGTTCAGAGGACAGCAGGGCGTCCTGAGTCGGGTCAAACGGTGATGTAGTGCTGTCGCAGTTTGGCCACAAGGAACTCGTGGGTTAAATTATGTCTTGTGATTATTCCAACAATCTGGAAGAGATGTTAGATAAAAAAAGAGATCAGAGACATAGCTGCATAAACTGCATTCTCATCTGAAACACAACAACGCAGTTTTTATTTGGGGTTTCACTGCTCTGTCATGACACTAAATATCGACCTAGAAACTTGTTATGAGCCTTTTAGCCCATACTGGAGGAATAAGTGACAACTTACTTCCCCGACAGCATTGACCACTGGTAAGTGTCGCAAGCCCATGGTCCTGAACAGGTTGAACACCTGGGAGATACGGGTGTTGGGTGACACTGTGTAGGGACACGGGTTCATGTAGGGGGTGACATCCTGGAGACACAGGGAACATAATACTTCAGCTTTTAATCACCTCTGAATGTTATTTAAATATACTACAAATCATGAAATTACAGTAACTACTTCACTGTAACTCAGTGTTTAAATCATTCATACCACTATCATGCGGGGGTTAAGCAGGGCGAGGTCCAAGTCGTGGATGTCAGGGTAACGTGGGTAATCTTCCGTCATCTCTGCATAGGACAACCTGGGCTGAGTGGCGCTCTGTGAATGGATGGTAATGAGAGACATTCAGTTTGATGTACAGTACTGTGCAAAAAGTGAATCTTATCCATCAGTACTACAAGGAATCCTCTGGTAGCTCCAAATTCATTGTACACCTTTACAACAAGCCCAAAGATACAACCAGTCACACGGAACTACTGCGTCTTCAGAGCCCTGGGATTACATCAGACAAGAGACACACGACAGCCTGAATCCACAATCCAACATGCTTGGAGTCCTGCACGCACCAATTTTGCAAACCTGCTCCAAACCTAACCCATAACATTAATTTAACACATATATTAATTAATGGATTCACTTGATACTTTCACTTCACAGTTCTCATTCACATTGTGGGAAATTAACTTCCTGCAGGGGACAAAAAAAATCAAGTGCCCATACTATAAATCAGTCGCACTTTACAGCTCAGTAATAGTGGTGTATTATTTTGGTAATAACAGGGTAACATCTAGGTAATTACAAGGTAATATTTTGTAATAACATGTAACAAGGGTAATAATCCAGTAATAACAATGTAACAGGGTTATCATGTCCATTATAAAAAGTGATAAAGTAATGGTAACGTACTGGTAAAGTAATAACCAGGTAATAGCTTGGTGTAAGCAATGGAAATACCTACATATTAGGAGGCCACAAACAGATGGAAACCAAACACAGAGAGCTACAGTAATTACCTGTAAACACAGTAAACATGGTAGTTTCTCTGTAATAACCATGAAGCAGTAAAATGCAAAACCACCTCTGCATTTACTTCATTTCATGGCAATATCTGTCCTGCTAAAGATGGACAACATGGCGG
>JAUMHL010000028.1:1893994-1904875 GCA_032362345.1 Sandelia bainsii
AAGTTAAAGAAAGTTTAAGAAAAAGACATCACAAAGAGAGAGACTGCGAAACAGCCTGCTGCAAGGCGCACGCCTGCGCACCTTTACTTGCACTTGCAGGGAGGCAGCAATTTTAGAGATCGTTTCAATCTCCAAAGTCATTCCTGTGTACTGAAATGTCCTCATCTGGGACACTCAACCTCTCCTCTCTTACTCCAACTCCCTCTGGACGTGGCAGGCTGAGCTTTAACAGCTAGAAAGGTTAAATTACAGGACAAACCTTGAAGCGGATGTTGTTGCTGACCAGGATGTTGCCCTTCATGAAGTCCCGCTCGTTCTGCCGGTTTTCAGTGACCACAGGGAAGGCATGGTAGACAGTGGTGCGTAGGATGCTGACAAGGGACTGGACCCGGGTATGGGGGTACACGTAGGTTAAGTTGGTCTCCATGATATCACTGGCTGTAAGCCTGGGAAAGATACAGGTAACACAGAGCTATGTGAGCATGAGCACTGATGTAAGAATGTGATAAAATAACTACTGTGCTGGGAAATTGCAGTGAACTGTTGCTGTGTTAACATATGCAACAAGTCACCTGAACACCAAACTGGCAACAGCATGCAGGATAGACATATAGACTTTAGGGTGGCATGATAGCTCAATGGGTAATCTGAGGGTGAGCGGTTTGATTCCCAGTCTACAGGTTACCCTTGGACAAGACACCGATACTCTTAACCCTTGCGCCTGAAAGGGGCAGTTTTCCACAAAGAATTACCCAAGGGGATCAATAAAGTACCAATTATTATTAGTCTTTCTTGGTAAACAACATATCTTACTTGTCCAGCTCAACCTCAGTCTCCCACTCTAGCAGTGGCACCCCTCTCAGCTGGATGTGGATGTCATAGATGCCCTTGTTGAAGAAATCTCCAGTCCACTTGGCGACCTGATAATCAACACAGAACGCAACAAAAAGTAAATCACTGTATGCTAAACACATGATATAACACATGATATCTTTTAAATCTAAATGATATTTATTAAAAAAGCACAGTGGCTTATGGCAGAAAATGCTGAACTATATAACTTGACAATATACCATTAGAGTGATCATGATGGGAAGCCCGTATGTGATTTCATTGGTGGATTCGATGAGGATGACGGTCAGACTGATGGTCATGCGGACCACGCCTCCGAGGAAGGCGGCAGCTCCAATGAGTGCAAATGTTCCAGGGTAGATGTCCATACCCAGTTTCCTAAGAGAAGACAGACACACGAAGAAAAAAAAATCACTATTAGTCCATTCAACGTGGAAATGTGTGATAGCTGGAGGGTGAGGTGAGGAACAGCATCATGGAAAGAGAAGGGGAATGATGTGCATAAAGAACAAAAGCCGTCTGCCACAGTTAGTAGGCAGCATGTAGGCAGATTCCACCATGTGGGCTGTGGACCTGCCCAACCAGCAAGGACAATTCAAGACTGAAGATTTGAGATTCAAAAAACGTTATTAATCGCAGAGGGAATTGTTTTGCTTCGTTACAGCAGCTCTCAGTTCAACTTGTACAAGTTCAAGTTGGCAGAAATGATCTCCTGTGTCTCTGTGGAGAACCTGACATTGATCAGCCTCTGGCTGAATGTGCTGCTCTGTCCAGACAGGACACTGTGAAGTGGGTGGGAGAGATTGTCCAGGAATGAGAGGAGTTTACACAACATTCTCCTCTGAGCTACAACATGTAGAGGGTCCAGCTCCACATCTAGAACAGAGCCAGTGCTGATTAGTTTATCAAGCCTGTAAATGTCTGTCACCTTCATGCTGCACTTTCTGTACAGTTGAGTTTGTTGTCCAGTCCGGTTTATTGTCTAAGTAGACTTCCTGGTATTTGTATTCAGAAACCACATCCACCTTCTCATCACAGATAGAAAGAGGAGCGACAGGAGTCCTGGATTTTCTGACGTTAATCACCATATCTTTTGTTTTATTGCTGTTGAGCTGGGAGATGGCTGTGCCTCCACCACTCTCTGGTACTCTGTGATGTCTCCACCCTGAATACATCCTACAACCGCTGAGTTATCAGAGAACTTCTGAATGTGGCAGGATTCTGAGTTATACCTGAAGTCTGATGCAATATTAGAATTACACCTAAAGGGTGAAGATGAAGGGAAACAGAACTGTCCCTTGTGGAGCACTTGTGGCTCAGATTGATTTAATTTTAGTGTTTCTCCTGTTTTTCAATATTCCCTTTAACTTTATCCTTAAAAGTATTAGTAACATGTTTATTCAATTCCTTTGTGTGTTTCTCATATCTGGGTTCAATACAGAGCTAGAGAAATTAGGTGGTCAGTTTTTCCAGTCATTGTATGACATTTAGCAATTTGTGCGATAATTTGATACATCAAATGCAATTATTGCTTAGAACATTTGGACAACATGGTTCTTACACTTTGAGGATGTTGGCAACCAGACGTCCAAAAGCAGCCCCACAGAGCAATGAGGGGACAAAGAGGCCACTGGGTACAGACACACCGTAGGTCCAACAGGCCAACAGGAAGTACAGCAGGAAGAACACGGACAGGGTCACAGGGCTGAAAGTACCTGAGGGCGACAGTAAATAATACAGTCGTCTGTTACTGTCTATTACCTGAAACGGAGAAAGTCGGGAGTATTGTCAATTCTCCGGTTTCATGCTGCTGTTTTCCGACCTTTTACAACCTACATTAAGAGGAACACATGGCAGAATGTGTGCATAGAATGTAACATGACCTACATCATTTTCCAGTGGTTATTTTCCGGCAAAGTCAGCAGCAGACTAAGCTAGATACAGTAAGTCAAGGCATCTTTCTCCCAGCAACACTTTCTAGCTCCTACATTGGAATTCCAGGGCGTCCCTAGTCCAGATGAGATATGGAGTATAATCGATTCAGGATGTTCTGGGACTGGGTCTACCCAAGGATCTCCTACTGGTTGGACAGAGCTCCCTCTAGATGGGCTTCAGATTTTTTGACCTATAACCATAGGTGAGGGCTGGGAGAGAGATCAACTGGTAAATCGATAGCTTTGCCTTCCAGCTCTGTTTCCTGTTCATTTAACATACACAACTTTTACGGATGCGTCTCACCATCCTGGTGGAAGAGCTGGTGAATGGCAGCCTCCTGCGGGTTGAAAAACAACGTGGCCATGTCATTGTAGGTCTTGTTTGTGCAGAAGAACTGACGGACCGTCGAGTTGATGTCCTCACTGCCAGAAACCTTAAAAAAAAAAAGAAAATCATAAATGTACAGTGTTCTGTTACATAGACACTACATTGGACATTTAAATTTTGATTCTGTGTGATGACTGAATAGTAGTGGACTAGTGCTCAGTGCTGTACCAAAGGAAAGAGCTGATTTTTACCGTGGTGTTGTGGCTTGTGGGGGAGGACAGTTCACGACATTCACCCAAAAGCATGGAAGCTGCAAATATGACCACTGTTGTCACCATGGTAACAAGCAGACTCTCCAGAACTCTGCAAAAGTGCAGAGAAGGAAAATTAGTGTCACGTTTCATATCTGTTTTCCAAAGCACAACTTAAATAGCAGACAGTTCAGTCTTCGGTTGACAGGCGAGATGTTCTGTACAAAGACGGACTGTTCCCTCTGAGAACAGGTGCTGCAGCACTCACCTGATATACTTGGCCTTGGGGTGGATGTGTCTGATGCGATATTTGGCCAGGCCCTTATTCATGCAGTTGAACAGCGCCCCCAGCAGGCCACCCACCACCCCCATCAGGACAAAGAAGGCCAGGTCCACTGCTGTCCACAAGTGGCAGTTCTTATCTCCATCTGTACACTGATGGACAAGCAGTAAAGTATATATTATTATTATTAGTATTATTATATATTTTATTTGTAGAGCACTTTTCAAGAAACATTCTAGAGAACCAAAATTACACTAAAGGCACAGAAGTGCACAGTTATCAATACAGTAAAATGTTTGTGTTTAAGTCGTTATGTTTTGACCCACGTCTGCTAGGTTCTGCTGTGAATATCAGACCTGTGGGTCCAATGACTGCTCAGGTAAAACTACGGTGGCTGACCAAACTAGCTTGAGAGGCAACTTTAACTGAATGTCACATTGCAGAGAAGCCACAGACACAGTGTTTGGGGAGTGAGCTCCAGTTGGAGGGGGACAGCAATGGCAAAAAATCACCCCAGGTCCAGTGTTTGGTCCTGGATGGCTGATTTGGGAGAAAGAGTGTTACAGTAAACAAGGTGGGAAAGGGTGGAGTGGAGGGTGAAGAGGAGTCTGAATTGAGTCCATTGTGGCACAGAGAGCTGGTGGTGGGATTTTAGGGCAACGTGACAGGCAGCATGAGTGGGCAGGCACGTAGGCTTGCTAGAGGATGATAAAAATGTTGTGATGACTAGAGTCTGTGCAGAGCGGGAGATTACAGGTGAGGTAGGTTTGAGCTGAAAGGTGACAACACATTCCTGTATTTTTTAACAGAAAGAGGTTAAATATTTAAATTCAGTGTTTGACTCTTTACCTTGAATTCTCCAAAGTTGAGCAGACCAGGCAGCTGGAAGGAGCCCCACTTGTTGAAGTTGATCCCCGAACGAAAGAAGTTGAGCGTGAAGGTAGCCGACATGGAACAGAAGAGCTGAAACAGAAGATGAAACAAAAGAGCTGAGAGAGAAAAATGGTCTGGGCCGAAAGCAGGTGCAATAACTTATCATTTCTAAAAAGCTGATATTTCACAAGTAGATGAATCAAAAGAGCCTCAACTCAAAACAAGGCATGAGCTGTTGCATAAAGAGTCACAATAACATGTATCTGCACTTTTTTTCACTTGAAAATCATATAATCTTGTATCAGTGGAGCCCCACAATAAAATATAAAGCATAATATGGCCACTTTAAGCACAAAATACTGCTGAGGTTTATGAGAATGTCATTAGTTACTACTTGGATGAATAGTGAAAATGTTTTAACCTAACAAGAAGGAAGTCCAGTTGCCAAGACTCAACTTCCCGATATGAATGTCTGTACAAAATGTTTTGCTATAGTCGGTGCAGAAGTGAAAACTTTCACTGGCTCTAGATAAAAACAAAATCAGCAACATCAACAGAATTTAACATCTGGGGAATATGAATGTTTGAACAAAAATTTGTCTCAAAGTGTTGCACCAAAAAACCAACAGTATCGTCCCTAGAGCTCACTTGACTCCCCACAGTGGGTAGTAAGGACAGAAATGTCTCGAACCATCTTGGCGTTTACTGGATAAGGTGACATACCACTTTCCAAGTGAGGGCCTGGTTCCAAAAGGAAGAGCCCTCCTCCAGACTGAAGAGGGTGCCACCTATAGGAGCACCGAAGGCAGCAGCTACTCCAGCAGCAGCACCCGCTGACACAAAGTCTCGCTTGTCCCTGAAGAACAACAAATGCAATAAGAAAAGCTTCACAATACTTTCACCTTATGTTGACCTCCTTCCAAGGTAACGGTGAACTGCGTGCAGTATTTTGATAATAGAAGTGTGCACCATACCTGTCGCTGCGGAAACAAGGAAAATCAAATTTGATCCTCTTGAAAGTGATGCTCTGAAACTGATACGGGGAGACAACAACTGATTAGCACACTGAAGACATAATAACAGTTAATTGCATCTGTGAATGGACCATTTAAGTCATTTTTCAAAGTTTATCAAAGTATAGCAAATCAATCTCAACTCAACTGTCAGTCAAAGTCAACCTCAGTAAGGTGAGTAGAGAGCAAAGGGTTGAAGAAGTTTTTTATATTGTAATAACTTTTAATCTAAACTTTGATATAAGAACATTTTATATCTCTATACAGAGTTGTACTCAGTCCTGTTACTGTTGGTGTTAAGGTTGTGGAGCGACGTACCTGAGGAAGACCAGCTCCCACAATGGCTCCACTGTGTATCATCGGACCTTCTTTGCCCACAAACAGACCTGAGCGGACACACACTGAGTCAGAGGCACTGTCCTCCACCGATGCTTTTGCATAACTTAAAATACCACGCAGCAATTTCAAATTATTGTTATACGTTATTTATGGGCAGGTTTCTCTAAATGCTTGTTTTATTTTCCATGCATTACCAATGAATGATCCATATTTTGTGTGTTTTGGAGTAAAAACCTCAGTTGGCATCTACTTCAGTCCAAAAACACTGTTATTGTACACGTCTCTCTGTCAGACTTTACCTCCAGCCACAGTGAACAAGACTCCAGCAGCCTTGCATAGAAAAGTTCGTAGCCGGACAATTCCAGGAATCTTCACTCCATTCAAGTAGCTTTTAATTTCTGGGATGCCCGAACCTGCTGCTACTGGCTGGATAACAGGAAACCAGAACATAGCATGTTAGCAGTTTAGTGCATTCTCTAGCATCACAAACGTTTAAAATAAAACAGCAGATCAGATGTGTAGGTAGAAACTGCAAGGTTTTCAAAACTTAAGAGACTGTGTAAAGTGAAGAGAACAAACTGTCAACAACAACTCCTGTGCCCGAGCAGTCTCACCTCAATGAGGACAAGCACACTGGCGATGAAGACAAACGTCATGTTGAATGCGAGGAGCTCCAGCAGAGACAGAGAGAGACAGCCTTTCTCACTGCACTTCTCTACAGCTGGAGGTGTTTGGCTAAGGTAGAATAACCAGCAACCTCGTGTCTTTAGAATAGCGTAACAATAAACAATAAAAAGAATAAACATAGTTGCATTAACAAGATTTTCAAGAATAAAATTGAAATAAATGGACAAAAATATGTAATATTAAGAGAATAAAGTCATTATTTTACAAGAAAATTTTATTTTGATAATTACAATTGCTGAAATATTATTCTTCAAAGTTTGCTATTATTTTTTTTATTATGACGAGTTCTTAGAATATAATATATTAATATTATTTATCTTATTGAATTATTGTACTGTAGCTACGTTGTAGGCAGACCAGTGAACAATGGTGCATGTGTGAGTGAATTCAAACATGTTCAAGGATACAATCACCAACCACAGAAAATTTGATTTTGGTGAAGAGGTGTACAAAGAAATCCACAAACAGGCCCACCTGAAACGAGACATGAAGGAAAAACATTCATCTGCAACATGTTGGAATCTGGTAAGAAAAATTAATTATTAAAACAAATATCTCAAATGCACTTACCAGACCCACTGTGACTCCAATAGCAAACACCATCATCCACCGTACTGCTTCATACTTTTTGGCTTTCTGTTGGCAGACAGAAGAAAGTTCATAAAATATATCTGACAATTAAAACCATGTAAGATGATTTGATGATGTCTCTGTATAATTCTGATACAAAATTGTTCCATACTTCTGGAACACTAAGTGCAAGTAAGCATTTAGATATGTGATTTAGTTCTTAATTCAGAAGAGACATATGTTTATTGAGGTTTCTGTAAAACACTGTCCGCGAAACAAACATTATAAGCAGATTACTCACATTAGGCAAGAAAAATTATGTAAACTATGAAGAAAAGGAGCCCCAGAATTGACCTCCGTGGAACACCAAATCTAATATTGAGAAAAGCTGACACATTTGTGGTAATGAAAATATCTACAAAAACACTGAAACGCATTATGGGCAACACCATTGCTTCTGAACAAACAAATCAAATCTTGTCTGCATGCTCTGCAGATGTTTTCCATATCTGAGCAGTGTCTTACCTTGTTATCCATCCCCTCCAGAATCTCCACATATGGTTCATTGATGCAGCGGTCATAATCCAAGCTCTGTTAAAGTAAAAATAAACACAGACATCCATCGACTCTCATTTGTACCGGGAACAGCAACACTGTCTTTCTCCTAATGATGGGTTTTCACCAGTTTCTCACCTCATAGTCTTTCCTAGGTAGAATCTCATCTTCTTCTTCATGGATTTCCCCAAGAATTGTCTGAGGGGAAAGAGGAATATTCTCAATACCGTACACAGTACAGACACATTCTGCACAGTAGGGATCAGACACTGGGCCAGCATCAAACAGTGCTGAACAACATGGAGACTTTTCAGACTAGTTTAACCAGTAATAAGCAAATCACAGCAGTGTTTACCCATTTTTGCATGATTACAAGAACCACCAAACTCCATTCAATTTTCTGTAAATTTACAGCTGAGAAATCTAAACACCTGACAAAGAGAAAGCCAACATAGCTTCAATACATGACATGGTCTTGAAGTAAATTCGGCTTACTGATATTCTCACAAGATACAACCTGAACTGAGCTGGGTGGGTGGAAGGAGATGGTTGTTACGCTGCTATAACTGAGTAATAAAACAAAAAGGTTGTTGGTGTAGACAGAAAAATGCTAATTTTGTGTGAAACATATTTACAGGATAAGAAAAGGGATTGTGTAAAGCCATAAATGGTCTAAACTGTGCTAAGGAGCATAATCAGCTTTGTTAAACAGAAACGACTCCCTAAATTTCAATATTTTGCAGGCGGGGTTTGGTCCTGGAGCCTTTTCTCCACAAACATAAGGAAAACCAGTGAGCAAGTTGCAGAGTAAGAAGAATTACTGTCTGTTTGAGTTTAGCTGTCGGTTATACACTGTAAATGTATTTAAGATCACTGCACCTTGCTTGTAAAAGCTGCAAGACAACAGGACAGTCACAGAGCAGCAGGGTGGAGCAGGTAAACAAGAGTATGTGGCACAGCTCAGGTGAAAGTCTGAAGGAAAAAACGGGTTATATAATAAAAAAGGAAATTCCCACTTTGCCGAATTACTATTTAGTTGCTTACCAGTTCTTCTGGTGTCCGTGTCTCTCCTTCCCTGCAGCAACATTGGCAACAAAAACAGTTTCCACAACACGCCATCTTCGTTGTTGTGTCATGCTGCGTTCACGGGCAATGGGGGGGATGAGAGTCTCAGAAAGAATCTATGAACAACATATTAATGGGCAGCACGTCGCACAGCATGTTTTACAACTAATACGATACGCACACTGAGCCTAAATGTGATTTTAAAATACGTGCTAATAAAAACGAATGTTCTGTTCTAGAAGTGTCAAATTTCCCATGACAGATAAATGCAACACATGAAATCAGCACCCACAGTGTCATGTGACACCGAAGGCGGAAAATTGTTCCACAGTATCAAAACTGCGGCTAATTTACGCAACAACAAAAAAAAGCTGCTTAAACACTGTAAATGCAAATTGATGAATAGATAGTGAAATACTGTCAACCACGTTTTCACAGCTTGTACTCTGCAATAATTGTTCTAATGGTGTGTTTTGCTAGTTTGATTACTGCGTGACTTATTGAGATGGAGTAAATGTGGTGTGTTTAACCATGTTACTCAAAAAATGCATGTAAAAGGCTTACGGAAAACTGTCATCTTACCAGTTTGCTGCATCACATTAGCTGATCAGGCATGATTTGACATGAAACTACAGAAATACATTCAAAATATGTTTTCATTATTGATCTATTTAGACTATTTTAAAAGTCTTCACTTTACCTAATGTTTTTGTGTCATTTAATACGTTAAGAACCGAGTCAGAAATGTTATATATTATAAACACAAACTGTCACAAATCGTCTGTAGTCTAATAAAACTATCTGTAACACAGTCTGAATGTATTCAGTTTCTGACAAACCAACCACACATTTGTTTTGTGACATAAGATACTTTTTTTTTTTTTTTACATTTGTGTAAACTGTGTTTTCCCAGTTTAATTATATTGTTTACAAGACATTTAACCTTTTTGTGTTGCGTTAAACATTTCAGGTGGAAAACTACATTTCCCATCTGTAAAATTGAGTTTTTAACCCCAGTGATAAGCAATTAGAGCTAAGATTGTTAATAAAAAGAAGTGAGAGTGTTGCAAACTATTGAAACAGTGTCATAAAGATTAATTCTCAGTGTTTAAAAAAATTTGCAGATATTATAGAGTAAATGGTTAACATTCATTATTAAATATTAATTATTATTATTATTATTTAATCTTTTTATCCTGAAAGGTAACGTATTTGTTTTAATGCACTTTTTGGCGCATTTGAACCGTTAATTCTGTTCTCTTAATTTGAACACTAGGATTTTTTGAGTACTCCTGCAGGGAAACTGTTAATAACAACAAGGTATGACCAGTGTGCACCAGCATTGTGTGATGATGGACTCTGCGCAGACCTGGCGCAAAATCAACGAGCACAGTTATTCCATGATGCATTTTAGGCCTATGGGAAAACTTTTGAAAATGATATTCTGTTCACTGTGCCCCCTTACAGACAGGTGGAAGTACTGTTACTTAGGTGCCATACGTAACTACTACATGAAGTAGTAGTATTTCAGTTTTTATTCCTCTACATTTATTTGACAATTTTAATTTCTAGTTACTTTGCACATGTAGATTCTTAGTATAAAATAACATCAACTAATTCTATACGTCTGTATATAAATTAGTTTAGGTTACTTACAGCGTTACTAGCTGCCACAATAGGAATGTTTACACATTAATTAATCTGTATTTACAATCGATACAACATATATCCATCCATTTTCTTAACCGCTTGTCCTCGTATATACAGGACAAGAGACAATATTTTATGCTAATAATTAGAATGTTTTCGATTTCTCCACAAATGGGATTTAAGGTACAAGTTGGACTATGCTTGCACATTGGTTCAATTGTGCTTAAAATATTTAAATATGTTTTTTAAAACAGATATATATTTACCAAAGTAACTTAGTTTGATTAATACACTTATATTGCATGTTATTAACTTTGTTTCTTCTCTCTCCCCTATTTGTGCTTCGTCCTCTCTCTCTCTCTCTGCTGTTCTTTTCTCTCTCCTCTGTCCACTCACCCCAACCCGTCGAGGCAGATGGCCGCCCACCCTGAGCCTGGTTCTGCTGGAGGTTTCTTCCATTAAAGGGAGTTTTTCCTCTCCA
>JAUMHL010000028.1:1904975-1936375 GCA_032362345.1 Sandelia bainsii
TGCTGCTCAAGTGGGACTGTTGGGTTTTCTACATTATTCTGTATATATTTATATAATGTGTAAGGTCTTAAACCTTAAACACTGTAAAGTGTCTTGAGATGATTTATGTTGTGATTTGGCGCTATATAAATAAAGTTGAATTGAATTGAATTGAATATTTAATTTTGGAATAGTTGAAATTAATACACATTCTTGTCAACCTGAGAGACAATAGAAATTGTATTGTATTATTTGTAGGTCATGGTGACACGCAAACTTAACAATCAACTTAAAGTGCTACCTAAAAGTTACTCCAATATAAGCACAATTTTTACTAAAGTGGTCACTGTAGAAATTTTGTTTGTATATATATATACATATATATATATATATTTCAAAATACAAATCTTATGTGCATACAAAAGAAATACACTTTGAGAGTGAGCAAGTGAGTGTGAAGTCAAAAGCATAGGGACACACAAATAATAATCATAATAATAAAGGGGCACTATGAAAGCCATATCATAAGAATAAAGGTTAATATAAATGACAGACATGACAAGCATTCATAAAGAATTTACATTTGTGTAAAAATACATAAAATATAAAAATATAAAACATGTTAACATATATAACAATATAATATTCTTAAATTATGAAATAACATTTCCAACTTCCTATCCTCCATGACAAAGCCAAACTTTACATTCCTCTAAGACAGCCAGATTATTAAAATGTATTACAAGAAAAAAACAATAGATGTTCTACTGTTTCTTGTCCTGAATCACAGAAGGTGAACTCATTCAAATGTACTAATTATCTTTCTCTGGGTAAATTGCAGGTTTTCCCACACGACTCAAACGCAGCACCGCCGGCACTACACGGCATCGGATGGCAGGGGGCCCCTGTTTGGGATTCCCACGTTGCAGCAGCTAATGTTCGGTCTTGTGTGGGAGACAGTCCGGGACGGTGGAAGCACGAAGACGAAGCAGAGGTGGGAGAAGCTGCTTTGTTTGACCCAGCGTCCACACGACGTATCCGGGCTTAAATACAGAGAGAGACCGCAGCCTGACTTACTTCTGTGTTTGTCTTTTAGTTTCATGCTAACACACAACTAGCTTTGCACAGACAGCACAGGTTCAAGGCTGGAAATAGGTTATTTCTACTGTTTTACTTTTTCATGCATGTTTGCGCACATTGGAGGTGTAACCAAACCAAACTCCATTCTAAAATCTGCTATTTTAAGGTATTTCTTTGCTGCTAAGTAGGTGATGACATAGTAGACTTTAAAGTGTCACTTCCTTTTTATTTGACCCTTATTCTGTCAAGTGTTGGGTTGTGTTATAAGAATTGTCTAACGTTTAATTTCTGCTGTATAAAGACTATAAAGCTGATCAACAACACATGGCCAAATCTTGAATAGGGTTTGGTGTGGCGTTTGTTCCCAAGCTGTCAAAGTGCGGTTAACGGAGTTGCTCGTTTTATTCTCTTCCCAGTATAATTGGCCATAATGGTGAATCAGGTTCAGCGAGGGGGTGGCAGCTGGCAGTCGTGCAAGAGCGACTCCAGCGGGGCCAGCAACAGCGGCGGGGAGAGCTCCAAGGAGAGCTCCCGGTGCTCCACGCCGGTGCAGGATGCAGACCGGCTGGACAGGCTGCGGGACAAGATGCGGCGGAGGATGGAGTCCGGAGACCGCTGGTTCTCGCTCGAGTTCTTTCCTCCCCGCACAGCCGGCGGAGCTGTCAACCTCATCTCAAGGCATGTGACATCAAACTGAACTTTAAACCAGCTTAGTTTGTTTTATATGTTGCAGTGACACATTTACGGTCTACAGAAGAGGCTCTGTAATGTTACCTAACATGTAACCGGTCGAGGCAGATGGCCGCCCACCCTGAGCCTGGTTCTGCTGGAGGTTTTTTCCGTTAAAGGGAGTTTTTCCCTCTTCACTGTCGCCTAGTGCTGCTCAAGTGGGACAGTTGGGTTTCCTGTTATACTCTGTAAAGTCTTACAATTTAAAGCGCCTTGAGATGACTTTATAAAGATTACTCTATAAATGAACCGAACTTTCCTTCAGATTTGACCGTATGGGCGCTGGAGGGCCCCTGTTCATTGACATCACCTGGCACCCAGCAGGGGACCCAGGCTCGGACAAGGAAACCTCATCCATGATGATCGCCAGCACGGCCGTCAACTACTGCGGCCTGGAGAGCATCCTCCACCTGACCTGCTGCAACCAGACCAAAGAGAAGATCACCGGCCACCTGGCCAAAGCAAAGCACCTGGGCCTCAAGAACATCATGGCACTTCGAGGAGGCAAGAGAGGGGGGGCATTTGTTAAACAACAAGAACAAACAGGGAATTCTTTGTTCCTTTGTTTTTCCAGCTGCATGTTACATTAAGTTCTGAGAGCAATGTTGTCTGTGTGGAGTCGAAACGAGCGATTTCAAGCAAGATCCAGATCCCGATTATGGGACTTCTGTTGAAAAGGCACATACCTGGTCCCAAAACAAATGTGCTCTATGGTATTTTTTTATGTTAAGCAGCTCAGCCATAGTGGCGTAGCTGCAAAATGTTGCCTAAGGAGATAAGTACTGTTAAGGACTTTTACTTTTAACAAATGGAAATTTTGAGAATACAGTAAAACAAGTAATATTATGAGGAGTAAAGAGCTAAATTCAAAGAAAATCTTAATGGTTAAAATCAGCTCTGAAAAATCTGTACTGTTACTTGCACTTTAACTTGAGTATGGAGTTTGTGTACTTCTACCACACCCAGATCAGGTGTGACTCTGATCCAGGTGTGAAAGGTTCAACATCAGAGCGGCAGAAACATGAGTTTATAGCGTTTGAAATCCTCACTAAACCTGCACTTGTTCTGTTACCTCCACAGACCCAGTCGGATCAGACTGGGAGGAAGAGGAGGGAGGCTTCAACTACGCCGTCGACCTCGTCAAACACATCCGGTCGGAGTTTGACGACTACTTTGACATCTGTGTTGCCGGTATGTTTTCAGCAGCAGACGGTTCACGTGGAGCTTCATGTCAGAAGTGTTGTTTATGTAAATCTGCTGGTGCGTTCAGGTTACCCGACGGGTCATCCCGAGGCACAGAGCTACGAGGAGGATCTCCGACACCTGAAGGAGAAGGTGGACGCTGGGGCGGACTTTGTCATCACGCAGCTGTTCTTCAGGACCGACACTTTCCTCAAGTTTCTGGACGACTGCAGGGCGAACGGTATCACCTGTCCCATCTTACCAGGAATCTTCCCCATTCAGGTGACTAGGGAGTAACCAGAGCGTAGCTGATTGTGCAACATATTCAGAATTCACTAAGTGTACTTCTCTTATTGCTATAGTGCACTATATAGTAACTAGGGAGTGGGTTTGGTACACAAGTACTGTAAGGATCAGATTTGTTTGACTATAAACATGTGGCTCAGCTCTACTGAAAATAATAAATAAATCGCAGATGTACTAACTTGAGATGATTGCACATATACTTATTAGTTTGGTTACTAACAGCACTGGTGGAAGACGTACTCGTATCTGCTGTCTGCTGTAAGTAAAAGCTGATAAAAATTAAGCCTTAATAATGCAACATTATGCATTAGTTAATTCTGTATATTGAGATTCTGCATTTGCAAAGCACCTAAAACCATCAGATAAATGTAAGAGAGCAAACTTTCCACCCCTGAATACCAGTAGTTAGTTTAATAACCTCCTGTAACGCCGCCTGTCATGCTGAATGGGGTAAAAAGTTTTTGCCTGTAGCCAGAGTTCAAGGAGTTCACTGTGCTTCTGCTGAAGGACCTGCTCTGCTACTTTGCCCTGTCACCATCTGGCCTGATATTATAGCTCAGTATCTCAAATATATCAGTACTGCAGCATTTGTTGGCTGATAAATAACAAGAATCCAACTCAGATATCAATAACCAGATGTGAGAAACAACCTGGGATACACATAGACTGATGAAGATGGAGCCTTATCTGCAGCCAGCCTTTGTACTGAATATTTATAGCCATTAAAGGAATATGTTGTCCTGTTATCTATTAACTAATCAGACCGTTCAGTATATGTAAAGCTGGACTTTAACCTGTTCCTCTCCAGGGTTACCAGTCCCTGCGTCAGCTTGTCAAGCTGTCAAAGCTCGAGGTACCAGAGGAGATCACCAAAGTCATTGAGCCCATCAAAGACAACGATGCTGCTATCCGTAACTATGGAATCCACCAGGCGGTAGAGATGTGCCGCGTGCTCCTGGACAGCGGCAGGGTACCAGGCCTCCACTTCTACACGCTGAATCGAGAGGTCGCCACCATGGAGGTGCTCCGACAGCTGGGCCTGTGGATAGAAGACCCCAGGTCAGTCGTCCCTCTGCCTGGTTTGTGGTTGTGCCACATCTAGAATTCCAGTATTTCTCCCAATTTCCAACCCACCACAGTATGACCAGCATATTTACACATATTTACCCTTTAAAGTGAAACCAACACCAGAAGAGTCAGAAAGAGTCAAGATACACAGGAAAACCCAAAGATGAATTTACTAAATTGATAAACACTGAAAATCAACGAAGAACCAACAGAGTCTGGTAGAAATGAGACACAGCTCCTTGACTAGACTCTGAAAACACATCACATTGGACGTGTACAGTATGTGAATGAAAAATCACATATATTCAGTGTTTTTATCCTGTGCACTTTTATACAGAGCAGTAAGTGAAGCTGAAGAAGCAGGTTTTTACGGACTTACTGTATAACATTATTCAGGGTTTGTAAAGCCAGATATTTCCGAGAGCAGCCGAGAAGGTTAAACTTGTCGCTCTTGTTTCCAGGAGATTCAGTTTTCAGTTTCATGTTCTTTTTCCCTGCCAGGCGGCCTCTACCCTGGGCGGTAAGTGCCCATCCCAAACGAAAGGTAGAGGACGTTCGACCCATCTTTTGGGCGTCCAGGCCCAAGAGCTACATCTACAGAACCCAGGACTGGGATGAGTTCCCCAACGGCAGATGGTAAGATTACTTACAAATTAACTTTACTAATTGACAGAATACATCTTAAATGATCTTCATCATTTGGCTACATAGACTAGAGTCACCGTATGTGAACGCGTGAAAAGTGACTGAACAGTTTGTTGTCATTGATGCGTTCAGGGGTAACTCCTTGTCTCCAGCTTTCGGCGAGTTAAACGACTACTACCTGTTCTACCTGAAGAGCAAGTCGTCTAAAGACGCGCTGCTGCAGATGTGGAGCGCGGAGCTGATGAACGAAGAGAGCGTGTACGAGGTCTTCACCTGTTACATCACAGGCCAGCCGAACCGCAATGGACACAAGGTGCAGTAGACACGATGGAGCAGTGAGCAGATTCAACTTTGAATTGTTCAAACATTTTCAGATCAGTGATCAATTTTCCTGAGAGAGTGAAGGCCAGCTCATCCTTTCCATGTGTGCGCGCAAGGTTATGTGTAATTTACATTTTGTCGGATGCCCAAACCTGCGAGGGTTCAGGCAGACTCTGTGCTAACGTGTGCACGCAGATCAGAAATCTGAGTCCGTGCAAACCATCAGCACAGGTGCAGCTTGTTTTTCGAGGTCGGCATCATCGTTCATGTATTGACCGCATCCAAGAATGAACAGAAGCACTCCCGCGTACTTACACCCACGTAGGTGTCCTTTAGATGTTCATATGGATCTAAACATGTTGTCTGTGTGTAAAGTACAGAGATGCAGTCAGGATGTATTTAGGCTTAGCTTACAATAAAGACTGGAAACAAGAGAAAACATCTAGTCGATCTGGACGAAGTTGACACGTCTGAACACGTCCCCGAAACTGTTCCTTTCAAACCAACAAACAAGATGATGGCATCAACTATAAGATGGTGTTTCTCCTTCTGCTAGGTGATGTGCTTACCTTGGAACGATGAGCCTCTGGCCTCAGAGACCAACCTGCTGAAGGATGAGCTGGAGAAGGTGAACCGACGAGGGGTCCTCACCATCAACTCCCAGCCCAACATCAATGGAAAACCCTCCACAGACCCTGTAGTCGGCTGGGGACCTGCGGGAGGCTACGTCTTCCAGAAGGTTGCAACGCTTATGGTCTTGTTTGTGCCTTTGGTTGAAGTTGTTGGGTGTCTCTGTCTCATATGTTGCTTTAATCGTCTGTTGTTTTAAAAATCCAACAGGCTTACCTGGAGTTCTTCACCTCCAGTGAAAATGTGGACGCTCTCCTCCAAGTGTTGAAGAAGTATGAGCCACGTGTCAACTACCACATTGTCAATGTGCACGTAAGTTTGAACAGGAAGCGTCTGTGCGTTTGTGTGCATATATGTCATTAATATGTCACCATAAATATTCTGTGTGCAGGGCCGTAACCTGACCAACGCCACTGACTTGCAGCCAAACGCAGTGACGTGGGGGATCTTTCCTGGCAGAGAGATTCTTCAGCCTACTGTGGTGGACCCAGTCAGCTTTATGTATTGGAAGGTAAGACGCCCATTTTTCCTGCTAAATGTGCAGGAACTCAGGGACGTTCAGCCTGTGCTGGTTCCGTGTTCTTGCAGGAATAAAAGCTCAGAAAACTGAATTTATTTTCATTGTTTTCCTCCCTGCTCATTGAATTAATGGTCCATCATAAACATGGTGGAACTACACTGACCTAAAGGAGCAGTTCAGCATTTTGGAAAATTCCGTTATAATTGCATAATAACAATAAAATTTTAACTTTTTTGCTTTGGTAAGTTACCAACTTTATATGTGCAACAATATGATGGCTGTAAAATACATGTCTGTAGGTAGCAAAAAGAAATGTTTATACAAAACAAAATGTCAGGTAAGTTGACTCACTTGTTTTACATAATCATCCCCCTTCAGTTACATATTTCTAATTTCTACAGAACAATAGTGCTGCTTGAATATCGTGCAGTACTGTATATACATTGATTATATTTTAAACCCCACTGCGATGCGGAGTTCGTGTATTTTTGTAACTTGTTTTTTTTTCACAATTTATTTATTGTGCTGCCAATTTCTAAATTCTCAAAACAACTGTTCCATAAATTCACCACTGTAACTGTAATACACTGTTTTTACCACTGGTTCTTATTTCATACTTAATTTGTAATATTTTAAAATCTCAAAAAAGTCTCTAAATTTTAAAACAGTTAATTGAATAAGTAGTGGATTTGTTGGCTCATGATAACTTACCTTTGAGATTTCTTTTGGAGTTTCATAAAATATAAAGAGCTAAGTTTATAATTAAATTGTTATAAACTTTGTCATTATTAAGCAGGTAACATTTAAGTGGGGGCAGGACACTGTTTTTGTCCATTCAAGGAGAAATCTTGAGTCTTTCACAGCATCAGAGGCAGTAAGAGTGGTCACAGTATTTATTGCTTCAGAAAGCGTGAGTTGCTTCTCCAGAGTTGCAGTAAAGACTCGTCATTGCTGTTGGTTTCCAAACTTGTCTGATCAGTGTCCTGCAGCTCTGAACAGGTCAGGACACGTCTGAAACTGCATACAGAGTGTAGTTAGTTATTTCCTATTGTTTGAAATAGGAAATAACAATAAGTTACAAAAATAGTTGTTAGCGTTAAGAAATCTGAAAGAGAAAGTAGAAAAAGAATCATTTAGCACAGGCACTGAGGGAGAAATCAGCATGAGGCAGAACTAGCATCTTGAGCGACAGCAGTGAAATCTAAATGTTATCAGACATCAGTGGTTTTTAGGACTCCTCTGCAGGTCCCCATCACCAAACCTGTCCCTGTGTTTTCCTCAGGACGAGGCCTTCGCCTTGTGGATCGAACAGTGGGCCAAACTCTATGAAGACGAGTCCCCTTCACGGATGATCATCAAGTACATTCATGATAATTACTTCCTGGTCAATCTGGTGGACAATGACTTTCCTCTGGAGAACTGCCTGTGGCAGGTCATTAGTGACATGTTTGAGCTGCTCGACGCGCCTCCACAGCCGCTCACTGACAGACAGTCTGAATAAAATCTGTCAAACAATTTCTTTAGGGAACGTAAGAACACTATGGCTCTGCCAATACTTTATGCATTGTCTATAAAAGCTGCTATTTACAATATAGAGTAAAACATGTGCTTCACAGTATTTTCAAAGACTTTTTATAAATGTTTTTAGCATTAATGGAATGGAAAATGTACCAGAGCTTCACACAAAACACCTTTTTAATATGTTTGATCACCGTGATCAGTAGCTGAAATCCTCTGTAGCACTCCCAGCTGAAAAACCACCACACGTGTTCGGAGGTGTTTCCTTTTGGACAGATCTCACTGAAGAGGAAGCCTCACAAAACAAATTGTGAACATGCTTTATACTTTTTAGAGTGATAGTAGAGTTTTTCAGTAAATGTTTTATTTTCATAAGAAAATAACTCAAACAGAATATTTTGATCACATTTTTAATGAAATCTAGTCTAGAGATGTGGTGTCTGAATTTTTAAGCTCATGTTAATGACAGTCAGACGTATGAGCTGCTGATAACTGTATTGTTACACTGTCTACCAGCTGTCATAATGTGTTTTAAATGTATATCCTATTTATTTGTTCTGCCTGCTTTCTAAAGCTCATTAAATAGTTTTCAGTACTGTACAATAAGTAACCTGGTGAGTGTGTGTGTGTGTGTGTGTGTGTGTATGTGTGTTAGATCTGCAGAGGAGCGTCCAGCATTATTTATCTAATGAATGTGGTGTATTGATGAAAGACGTACAGTGACTTATTCAAAGTAAGCTCTACCAATATGTAACCACAGGGTAAAGGTCAGGCCATAGGACTTTACATGATACTGCAGCAACCAGACGACACGACGGGGATTTTCCACACATTGAGTAACTGCCAACGAGTGAACGTACAAATCATCAGCGCTCTGAGAAATGGTGTGAGGTGATGCAGATAGTAAATCACACATTGGAAGTGTTACCTTGACCTCAGGCTGTGATCCAGATCACATACATCAGGAAGGCAGCCAGCAGCTGCCTCTGCCACATAGACCTACCTCACATCAGGTGGAAAGGTGCCGAATCGTGACCATGGGGCACAGTGACCCTGGAGACAACATCATAATACTGACCTGATGAATATCAAAGTAAACTCAGATGCATGGCATGTCACTTTGTATTTTTATACTGATGAGCTTTTTAGTTCATTTAAAAGGATTATTTGCATTAACATTTAATGACTATACAAGACTTAACGCTGAAAAAAAAAAAGAACATCATTAATAACTCATCAGTCATGATTTAAATACCTTAGTAGTACATGCATGTGATACTGTTTGTTCTTGCTGTGGTAGTTCATGTTTTACATGCATGAATTCATGATCATTTATGTTCCTTTGCCATAAAGTTCATTTATTCACATACTTATTATTTGAAAAAAAAAGATAATTTCTCCACAGGTAACAGTGTGTTTGTTCTCTCCATGCTTAGTTCTTGTTATTACAGAAATTCTTATTAGTTAAAGTACATCACAAAAACATCATGAACACCTTTAACAGAAGAAACCTCCAGCAGAACCAGGCTCAGGGTGGGCGGCCATCTGCCTCGACCGGTTGGGGTGAGTGGAAAGAAAATCATAAGACGACCATTAGCATCTGGATTAAAGCAGGATTAAGAGTTGAGGCAGGGACGAGGTGTTGATTTTCATACAATAAAGTGATTCACTATAAATTCAGCTGAGGTTGCACAACAAAATAATTCCTGTAACTAATCAAAGTGCCTATCACTGCAGAATGAGCATCATCTATCAACTCACACAACGGTTTAAAATATAACCAATAACATAGAGTGAATTTCTGTGTTTGTGCATTTTTTCTTACTTATATGTTCGATACTAAAATTGCAAATCGATTAATGTTTCTGTTCTTTCATGAGAGGCTCGCTGACCTCTCAGGCCCCTGGGCTGGTGCCCGGCAGGCCTGTTCGCTAATGTGCAGAAAAATATGACATCCTCCAGGAGGAGTGGGAGTTGCCCCCATAAAACCCATTTTAACACAGCAGACTTATTTTAGAAGGTGCAATCAGGAGGCAACTCTCTGTGTGCAATATTTCATCAGACACAGTGCAGAGAACGTGTCAGTGTTCCCAGTGAAACATGTTTGTTTACTTCCCTCAAGGTCGTGCAACTCTGCTGCTCAATTTCTCATTACAAAGAAAACAACAAGGTCTGCTGTCATGTCATTAAATACAATAATTGTCTCTCTGTATCAACGATACAGCGTCAGGACAAATATTCTGTTGAGGAAAATATCCACAACCATTAATGTGTTGTTTCCTGACGCTTCTCTGCTGTGGGGTAAGAGGTTTTAGCACTTACAGTGAGGTGAAAGTTCTGCAGCACTGTAAAATAGCTGTGTAGGAATGTACAGGCTGAAGCCTCGTCTCAGGCAGCAGCAGTTCCAGCCTTGGCCATGACCTCTGACCCAGTTCCAGCTTTTCTATGACTGTTTATCTGCATACAGCTGCTGCTGTTTCTTCTGAAATGACAATTGTGCGATATGTACTGACACATCTTTGTATTATACGCTGTGTTTTTTGTTTGTTTGTTTTATGCTTTCTCAACAGTTTAACTCCTGCCTGTAAATTCTGCAGTCAGTGTTACACAACCCAGTTAGCAGGACATTCAGTTCACTGCTCTGTCATCCCGACAGGTTGTCCTGTTACAACACGCTGAGTGCACGCAGCTCACCGTCACGTGCGAGGTTGCAGCTCTGACAAGATCAGCACCTGTTTGATACTAATTCAGAATTATTAGTAATGAGGCTGAGAGTCTGCAGTCGCACTGGCACCTCTGTGCATGGCTGATTATCATGAGTCTTTCAGTCTTTGCACCAGAAGAATTGTTATTGTTATTATTAACATTGTATTAACGAATGATCACAATCAGTGACAAGAAATCCCTTTATTTACAAAAGACAAAGTTTAGTGTCACAGTCGTTCAGCGTAGCGCTAATTACCTTGAGATGTACTGCATCAAGGACAAACTGTATTGTAACAAAATGTACTAGAAAAAATTAAAGTTTAGAACTGATGATGGTAAATGGATAACACAGCAACCGGAACTTTTTATGCTTCTTCCTGCTCTCGTGTCGAAATGTTGTCGTCGTCGTTCAGTTTTATTTTGATACGTAAATGTGGTGGAAGAACCACTCAAATCATTTTCTTCAGAAAAGTTGCAAAACTACAGTGTAGAAAAACTGTGTTACAAGTAAAAGTCCAGCATTCAAAGTGTTCCTTAAGTAAAAGGACAAAAGTTTTAGCTACAATCATTGAGCTTGAACATGTTCGATTTGTGCAGAAATCTTATTTATGAGACACACGTGGAACAAACCTGGACTAGACTCAAAAGTTCAAACCTTCATGTTATCAACAGCATCAAGTTCAACAGTGTTAAAATACTTTTTTTTATCAGTAACTCACTTGGTTTGACTCCCAGAGAGATAACTATAGTATAGTACTTCTAGTACTTTTGTATTTAAGCATGTACTCAGTACTTCATCTTGAGCAAAGAAGTTGTACTTGTGTTTGCAGTAGGATGCTTTCTAAAGCAAGTACTAGCACTTTTACTTGAGTATTGATTATCTGTACTTCTGCTACTTCTGTAGATTACACACGTGTGTACACTCACATGTACTTTTGCTATAACCACATGTTTCAGCTTGTACTGTGTGTACTGAGCTGTGAGCTCCCTCTAGTGTCTGCCGCTCCAGAGGTTTCACACAGTCACCTCCAGTGTACAGAAAGATTTTATTAACATGTCCTCACAGATTGGAAGAAGGCCTCGATCCACCAACACCAGAGCAAGGCACCACATCGCGAGGGAGGCTTTTTTTACATTTGTGTTGTCTTTTTGTGGTCCTTTGTGAACCTGTTCACCCTCAAGTTGTGTCTCTTTGGTCAACTTCCGTGTCTCTGTGCTTGTTTTTGTGTCTATTCTGTCAGAGGAAAAAGTATTTTCAGTGAAAATTTTTTGTAATTTTATGTCAATAAAGTTATATTGTCTGAGAAAAACCTCAACATTATGACTTGAGTGACTTTTGTAAACTTACTGTAATGTCATATTACATCATTTCTATTCATAAAACTACAATTGTAGATAATATTATGGTTTTATTCATACTAATGTATTGTAATATGTGATTGTTTCTCCTCAGACTTTATTCTAATAGTAAATCAAGAAATCATTTTTAACAGGGAAATTCTTTTCAAGAATGAATAGTGTATTATGAGAGTAATAAAAAAATAAAATAACATTTTAAACACACACTGCAAACATTGATTAGTTTGTAATACACAATTTATTTAAATGATTTAATATTGTCAGAAAATTCATAATTAGTTATTAGCATTAGTTATTAGCATTAGAAAACTTTAGTGTATTACATATTTAATTTTTCTAAAACACTTTACAGTTTGTCTGCAGGACACAACAATTTCATTATGTTCAAATCAGAGTTCAGTATAATGTATTAATGTTTCTCAGACGTGACGCAGCCTGGAATTTAGCAACTGTCGCTCAACTGCTTGCTGTGTTAATGACAAAGCAACCTTTCTTATCCCTGAAAAGAAACTGTCATTACAACAACAAACATTTTGAATACAGTTCAGAAAAAATAGTAAATACACAAAAGTATTTTAGTATTAATTTTTGATATAAAACATTGTGTATTCTATAAATACATATTCTAAATATAGAAATGTAACTGTGAAGGATGCTGATTTCAGAGGGTTTATAAATCTAACAGTACAAATATATAACCTACAATATAATATAGTTTATAACAATAATGATAAAAACAAAATGCACAGTAAATATGATAATTAAATTATAATTCAAGTAATTAATTTATTACAAAGCAAAACAAACCTGATGGGGGTGGTATATTAAAAAATGATTAACAAATAGTTTGTTCCAAAAGTAAATTCTCAAAACTCAATTTGAGCTGATTTGTGTCTTTGTGCTAAGCTAACAACTAATATTTCATGAATTCAAATGAACTAATGTTATTATATTATTAATATTATTATTCTCATCTAACTGTCTGCCATGAAGACAAATAGTAGAATTCCCAAAAAGTTCTAAAACGTTTGCCTTAAAGTTAAACTCTGATTCATTTGTCCAGTAAAGCTGAAGATAAAATAATACGGAAAGCCAGAAAGGGCAAACAAGACACCTGTATTAATAATGTTTAAGTGTAAGTTATAAGGTGATCTATGGTAGTTTATTCTTTAATTTCTTCTGTGTATTGGTAAACAAAAATTAGCAGCTACAACATATGGACATAAAAACATTAACTACTACTGAATATACTTAAAGAGCAGTGCACCAGCACTTCTCTGTTCACGGTGAATCTATGGTTACATTTTTTAACAAAACTGGGCAACGAAAAAGTTAATAATGTCACCAGTTAATCTAATACTTCAAACTGGATCATGTTAACGGAGATTTTAAAATAAACCCAAACTATTTACAGTTTACAGTCCCCTGCTGTTTCTTCTGCAGAACATTAAAAACCTATCTGATGCCATTTTTGTTAGTATGGCAAGAGCTGAAAACAGATTTCCTGGGCTACAGAATGAGCCCATTTTAACAAACGGTGTTTCTGAATTACAGTCTGTGTGAGTGACTGAATGTGTATAATTGTATTGCATGTGTTCTTGTATGTACTTGTTAGTTTATAGGATATTTTTAAAATCATGTAGCTGTGCTGCATGTACGGCAGATTTCAAAGGTCGGGGTCATCCCCCCTGAGCGTGTTGAACTCCTCAGCGGCTGAGTACTTATCAGCGCCCTGACCAGCCGACTGACGGAAGCCTGCTGAGATCTCATCAAAGGTGCGGCCCTTTGTCTCTGGAACCTTGAAGTAAGTGAAGACGAAGAAGCCGAGCAGCAGGACGGCAAAGATGATGAAGACGTAGGGACCACAGAGTTGCTGCATTAAAAGCAAACATCATTTCTTTTAAATTATGGAGTCAAGCTGCAGGTGGCTTTAACAGTATTTCAGGAGTGAAAACAACCTGTAAGAAAGGAACAATTAAAACTGTCTCACCTCGACATACTGGAAGCACATCCCTACTAAGAAGTTGGCAGACCAGTTGCAGAAACCAGCAACTGCAATGGCAGCGGGCCGGGGCCCCTGGCTGAAGAGCTCAGCCACAATGAACCAGGGAATGGGGCCGGGGCCAATTTCAAAGAAGGCTACAAAACTGAAGATGGCTGCCATGCTGACATATGACATCCAGCTGAGCTGGTTCTGAGGAACACAGTGTGTCACACATGCTTTCAGTCATTTCATTTGAAAACCCCCATGGATGATCTCAGGTGATTTCAAAACCTTACCAACAACGCCATGGCAACAGTTAGAAAAACTGCTGAAACCGCCATCCCCATCAAACCAATCAGGTGAAGGGGTCTCCTGCCCACACGCTCCACCACAAACAGCTGCACAGTGGGACAGATAGCGTCTTATTGCAGAATAAAAGTAAATGCTACCAACATCCAGGTGGATTTTTTGGAACTTACAGAAACCACAGTGAAGGCAGTGTTGACCACTCCTGCTCCAATGGTTGCATAGACAGGCTGGGATACACCTGCTCGCTCAAAGATCCCCGTCGAGTAGTAGAACACCTAACAAAGATGACACAACCCAGGGAACAGCAACTTTAGACTGTGTTAGTGAGTGGCTCTGTAGACTTTAAACTTCTGCTTCTTCACCTGCCTGCTTTGAGACTTGATGTACTTGTGTATCTTACTCAACACAAGTAAGAAAAGAAGTGAGAGAGAATAGTGAAATTAAAAGATTCCAGCTCTTCCAGGGGGAACCACAGTTCTATCAGCATGAACTGGGAGTGGTGCACGTTCTGGAGCTTTCAGGATGTCTAGACTCACTCTCAGATATGAAGGGGAGCCCAGGCACCCTGCAGATTAAACCCATTTCATGCACCACCTCCTTCTGATGGTCATTCTCCAGAGTCATGACTATACTCGAGAGCTTCTCTTTAAAGCTCAGCTGGTACATGTTGGTACATGTATGGTACTGAGAGACTTGGAAGTCTTGCATCTTGACTTGCCGTTTGATTATAAGGACCTTCATGGACTTTTTTCCATGAAGGTGGATTTTGCAAAGGCAATGTATTAGAAGAACTAAGAACAAATGGATACTGTGGTCCCATGTGATCCTACACAGTCATTAGCTTGACTCTCATTTGATTGTCCTGTGTGACACATCTCGTCTTTCTGACACTGAAAAGGACACAGTGGTTCCTTTTTCCTCCTCTGCTTCCTCTTTGACTTACGGCGTTGATTCCGGACAGCTGCTGCGAGAGCTGCAGCACGATGGCAACCAAGATGGGCTGCCGATGGACTGGGGAGCGGAACAGCTCGAGGATGGTCACCTTCTTCTCCCTCATCATCTGCTGGCTCTCCTCCTTCATCTCCTGCATGTCCTCGCTCACCTCGTCAGAGCCCCGCAGCTTCATCAGGACTGGAAGACACGTACAGTATGTGAGCCTGGTAAGGGACCAGTGTTGAAAATCGGTGTGTGTACAGTGTGTTTGTCTTACTGCTGCGGGCTTTGCTCTCCTCGTTGCAGTTGATGAGGAGATATCGGGGGCTCTCAGGACACAGGGGGAGCAGGCAACACTGCAGCGCTGCTGGGAGCACAGTAAAACCCAACAGGAGGGGCCACAGGGGAGCATTCCCCATGATGGACTCAATCCCAAAGATCTAAGCAACACATAAAGCGAACTGCTTACACATACTGTCTACAACACTGCACAGCGCAGGAGCATCATGTTTGTTATGTCATTGTGAGATTTATTAACAAATCACCTGATACGTTGTTGCATGCTCTTACCAGGTTAACTGAGTAATCCTGCTTGGTGCAGTACCCCCACCTGAACTCTAGTTTCTGGAAGGCAGGTGTCTGACTAATGGACTAATTTGTTTTCAAAACCAAACCAGACATTTCTGCACGTGGCATTTTATTTTTTGGTTTATGTTGAATAATTAGGGCCTTTTTGCAGTAAGTTGAATTTCACTGTGAAGTAGTTTGTAGCTTTTAAAATTATCTTCCAAACCCACCTGGATCTTCAGATAACTTGTGCTTTTAACTCAGCCCACTCTAGATTCTTGTTCGCTTGTTTGCTTGGTTTCCCTCCCAGGGCTGTGCCACTGCACGTTACCTGTCTTCTCCAATCTTTGACAGTTTTAATTTGCCCTGTGATCATTAAAGTTCACTTAGTTGGTCACTGTAGTTGGATTCAAGTGTTCACAGCTGGCATCATCACATTAACATGGTGCCAGCATGGAGCCTCTGACTTGGTCACATTTATACCTTAATCACATTATAGCTGGATTATTGTGGCCATGTAAACATAGTTGTAGTAAATTCTAGACACCATCTCAGGATGTCTGCAACTGCAATAATAAAGGAAGAGTTTCTCAGGGGAAAATGCTGCTGCTCTTCTGCATCTCAGAATGATTCTCATCTCAGAAACATTTCAGTCACAGTCAGAATAGAAACTAAAATGAGGCTGAAACGAGAATCACAATTTTGTAGAAGAGCTGCTTTGAGCAGTAGCATTTTTGCCTGTGTGTAAGTCTGGATGAGAATTCAGTGAGAACTTGTGGAGAGCTCTTCATTTGCTCTATCTGAGCTCAGCATAAGATAAATGAGTCACACTGGGATGAGAATAGATGATTTCTTCTTTCTTTCCACTTTGTCATTTCTTTGACCTGATCCTCTGTTGTTTTTTGTCCCTTTTCTTTACTAGTTTCTGTCTTTTTTATTTTTTGCAGAGCACTTTGCTTTAAAACGTGCTCTGTTATTGTAGTACCTTAGATACTTTCATTTGAAGTAATGAATAAATGTGGCATTGTAGGTTTACAGGCTGTGAAACTTGGTGTTACAATATATGGAGATTTAGCGTATTTTATCATTTTAAAGTTACTGAAGAGGAAAAAATAAAGATTTGAGAGTGAAGAATCTCACCTGTGCCATTAGGATGCCGATCACCACACCGAGCTGGTGCAGAGTCCCTAGAGCTCCACGGAGAGACGTGGGTGAGATTTCCTCAACGTACATGGGTACAAAGCCGGTGCAGAGGCCGCAGTAGAGGCCCACTATGAAACGTCCGATGATGAGCATCTCGAAGGAGGCAGCCAGCTTGGAGAAGCCCATAAAAACAGCAGCAATGAAGGCGAGCACATTGGCTACGAGCATGGAGTTCCTCCTTTAGAAAGAGAGTGTTTGTCACAGTTTGACCTTTTGTCTGCCTCTGCAAATATCCCATCTAGCCACCAGATGCCCCTGTCTCCTTCCAGTCCCTGTTTCAGCTGCCACCTCCCCAGTATTTACACCTGTCAGTTTCCCCTCAGTCCTGTTCTCTTTGGACCATCAAACCTGATGCCAGTGGTCACAGTATGTGATTAATGATGTTGGTCATAGGAAGAGTTGTACTGTACCTGCCGAAGCGGTCGGCGACGATGCCAACAGAGAAGGACCCGAACATCCCCCCCACGGAGAAGATGGCCACAGAGAGCGACCACAGAGCTGTTAAAATGGTCTGAGAGATGGGCTCTGAAAACCTGCCGGTCCAGGTCTCATTGTAGAAGCTCTCGATAATCTGAAAACATAATACAACAGACCCGGACTCAGTGTGTAAGATGCATAAAGACAGGTTGACTTGAGTGATCCTCTCACTTTTTATCCAGCCTCATCGTGAGCTTGAGGTATTTTGTTTAGAGTGTAATATCCAACTATTGGATGAATAACTTTTGTACAGACGTGATCACCAGAGGATGACTCCTGCTGACTGGCTGTGCTCTGGACTGGTGATCCTACCAGATGTTTCTCCAGTAACAGTAGGTCAGTGTTTTAAAGAAGTCAAAGAAGATCCTAATGAGTAACAAACAGACTTGACTGTACTGAACAGACTATAATTGTTTTATATTGTGTTTAGATTTTAACATTAAGACTTACATAAAATAACATATGATGCAAGTTGTTAGAGCTACACTACAGTAATTTCACTGCACCTGTAAAGGAGTATTTTAATACAAAGATGTTGCACTTTTACTAAAGTAAAAACTCTCTGTACTTCTTCGTCCACTGGTCATCGCATATAATTGCAATAATTAACTAAAGGGGTCACAGAGGCTTAGCCAGTATAGTCCCACCCATCCTTAACTTTCCTGGTAACCTTGAGCTCCTTAGTCTCTAATACCTCCAACAAAGTGCAGCCTTATCTCATTAATCTGCTCCCTGTCATTTCAGATTTCTGTCAGACCACCTTTAAGACTTAGTTTAACATGCAAACAGGATTGACACTGGTGACATGCAACACTACCATCCTATATATTTTTCTGTTGGCTTTACATGAATGAGTATTGCAGTATAATAAATCACATATGTGTCTCTGTTAAGCTCTGTTAAGTTGCCTCTGTGTGTGAAGTGTTGCCTCAAAATCTCAGAATGAAGGAGCCATAGGGTGAATATCTGCATCATTTTTATTCATAAAGGAACAAACTCAGCTTCCATTGAGAATTTGTTATAGGTGGTTCACTGAGCTGCTAATCTGCACCAGGGGTGGAGCAATGAGGGATGCAGCTGGTCAGGAAGCCTGCAGACACTACTCAGGGCTAAAATGTCCCTCATTCTTCTTCATGTTTGGTTAAAACATTTAGTTTTATTGACAGAAAACTAAATGTATGAAAACAGTAAAAGACAGATGTATCTCTTAATGTTTAAATATTAGTTATCTGAGTAAAAATTCATTGTTTTACATTACATAATATTTATAATGTTGTTGTGGTTTAGTAATTATTCATCGTTTGCTACATGATTATTTTTAGTCTGTTCAACAGAGGCAGTGAACATTAATCAACATTGCAAAAAATGTGTCTTAATTAGCTAAAAAGTTTTTTTTTCATCTCTTGTCCCTGGACTACGGTGGCCTGTAGGTACAAAACAAAACAGCAAAAGAGAACACACAAAAACATTGTCTGGTATTCAAACTGTGGTCCAGGGCTGCAAAGTTCAGTTCAGATGGTTCTCCTCATGCTTGCAGGGCAAGACAAAAGGAAGGAGAACTGGAAACAGGATATACAAATTCCTGTTGGAAATTGCCCAATCAGAATCAAGAGCTGGCCCCTACTTTTCCCATAAATTTCAAATGTCATGTTTTATGGAATGTCGCATTTTCTCTTTTGTTTTTGTCTTTGGTGAAATGTTTTCTTGTTTTTCTGAAATGCTGTTGCGTTTTGTTTTTTTGGTGTTGTGTTTTGCACCTTTGGCTCTCCATACTGGACAGTTATTATAACGTCACACTAAAAGAGAATGTCAGAATGTAAGATTAAAATCATAAAATAAATTAGGTCATTTATAAACATGCAGAATAATTAAAGGGGAAAAGAATAATATACAGCATCAAAGTACAAAATCAGTCACTGAACTGTACAAATCATGCAACAAAAAGTGCATAATATAAGACATATGAAGCAATGATGTAGGACAACATTATTAAGACCGAAGCACACAAAAAAAAACATAACAGTACTTAAAATACATAAATCACAATGACTTGCACAGTAGATCTGCACCCATGTGGTGCACTTAAAAATATAAATTTTATGATATGAAGCTCTCCAGGACGAGGGAAGAACATGCAAATGTGACACAGAAAGGCCCAGAACCAACAGTGCCAACTACTGCACCACTATGCCACCCGGAACTAAACCAGTCCGACAGAATACTCACACTCTGAGGAGCGTTGATGACGCCCGTGTTATAGCCGAACTGGAAAGATCCAATCACAGCTGTCCCCACAGCCGTCATCAGCTGGGGTGTCACCTGTTGTCACAACACACAAACATGCATTCAACAACAACAACATGCATGTGAGAAATGTCTTTCTGCGCTTTGACTTTGAAAAGCACTTTCTTGTGTTTTTTCCATTTAACTTAAAATAACAGACAGAGTCTCAGCCCTGCACAACCGTCATCCCGAGCAGAAGACAGAGAACAAACAAATATAAGCAAAATGTGTTGTGAGACTTTGAATCAGAGAAACCACTTCTTTAAGCACTAATGGCACAAAACTGAGATATCATTCCATCCATTTACAGCCCTTGATGGTAGGCTGTAAATTTAAGGCTGCAGTAGGACAACACTTGTGAAATTTGTTGCTGTGTGGGACAGGAAACGTTTCTGAATTTATTAAAGTGAGAAGGGTTTTTACTTGACGCCTATAATTCAGCACAAAATACAGCTTAGATCCTCGAGTAAAACTACTTCTTGGCTCGATATGATCGATTACAACCTGGCTGAGTGGATTTTCCATGTTGTAGACCGAGAGTGAAGAAGCCAAGAGGCTCTAAGTAGATGAGTGTGACACAGTTACCTGTTTAGCTAAAGTTAGCAGTGCGGTGTTTTGGAAAATGGGCTTCTCTGTCGGAAAACACAAAGACGGTCTCCCAGCTCAACACTAAGCAGGTTTTGAGTTTGTGATGTGTTATACTGAAAAAAATAAGTAGTAAAAGTACACTGAGATGCTTCATATGCTTCAGCGGTACTTCAGTACACTAACTCCAAATATTCTAAAGTATTTTTACTTCACTATTTATCTGTAAACTAAAGTTACTTTGCAGATTCAAATGATTATTACAAAATTTAGTCATGTACATTATTATCAATAAAAATTTAACTTTTCAAGGGGAATTCGCCATCTACAGTATGAATACTATACGTAAGTAAGCAATTAAAATAATTATCTCCACTTTAACCACCTTAAGTGATGCATCATTAATCATCATGCAATAATATACTGAAACTGAATCATTCTGCATGAAGACTTTTCTTTTTGCTGAAGTTTTAAAGTGTATTTTTCTAAAACTTTTGTACATTTACTTAAGTAAAATATCCGAGTACTTCCTCCACCTCTGCCACAGCAGCCTGTCCCTTCATCTCTTCTACACTAATCAGTTTATATTGTTGTCATGTACTGATCACACAGCAGTTACCTTCCCGCTGCACTCCATGCCGGCTGCTCGGATCCCTCACAAACCCCAGACAATGGGAGGAAAAAACTGGATTGTTAAATTAATATAATGGACTTTCTAACATAAACATGTCGTCACGATGCCGTCTGCAGGATCATTAGTCCAACATGGATGTAAACAAATCGTTCACAGTTTCTGCCTCCATTCACCTGCTGCAGTAAGCAGCTTAGTGACGTCCACGCTAAGTGGATCTTCATGGGCTACCTCCACAGGAGTCAGAGAGTCACTGCACCGACTGGCTGAGAGGAAAACACAGCAAGACACATACGTAATAATCCTGCAATCAGCATTAGATATGGATCAGATATTGATTAAAATTAATAAAGTATTCTCTGTGACATAAGCAGAGAGAAGAGAAGAAAATACAAACGATCATAGATTAGAGATTTACTACAAAAGGATTTTGCTTTGCATGATAGATAGAGGATTATTCATGTGTTTTTTCTGCCTGATTTGTTCCATCTTCCAGCTTCTGATTGACTGAACACACCTGACCCAGGTAACCAGCCGTGTGTAGGGCAGGGACAGTGGGAAAACAAGCAGGACGGGGGCCCTCGAGGACCATGAACCAGTGCTCCTGTGACTGAATACGAGCAGGCCCCCTGATATCTGTCAGCTTGTAATATAACTTTATTAAACAAAACTGTTCAAATAATACAATTCTTTAAAATAGATTTTTTCTCAACCCCCCCAACAAACGTGCTACATTTAAAGCCACCTGTTGCAACAGCACAAGGGTCAGAGAAAAAGAACAGAAAAGTGACCCGTGATTAGAGATACAATAGAAAAAAATAAGTAAATAAAAATGAAGTGCTCGCGGTACAAACCAGTCTGCTTCCCATACTCAATACCAGATTGTCTGTTGTGCCCACGTAGCTGTAGCTTTCTAGCCTTCGTTCCAAACTTTGTAAGGGAATTGTCAGTTCAAATACATATATATTTATTTCTCAGTGCAACACTGCAAAGAATTTAGGTCTTTCACCGTCTACAGTTTATAATATTCAGGGAAATATCTGTGTTAAGGAGTCCTGAAACTCAAAGAACCCAAACATCAGTTCTGTGCAGAAACGCCACCAGGTTCTCTGGGCCCAAGCTCATGTCAGATGGACCAAAAGACAGTGGAAACATGTTCTGTGGCTTGTTTTCAAGAATAACAAATGTCGAGTTCTCTGTGCTAAAGATGAAAAAGACCATTCAGATAGTTGTGAGTGAAAGATGCAAAGCCCAGCAACTGTGTGCATCAGTGCCTACGACATGGGTGACGTGCATATATGTGAAAGACGCCGACACGGAGGCGTAAATTGGGACTTTAGTGAGACGTAGAAATGCTTCCATCAAGGCAACATCTTTTCCTGGGAAGTCAGTGGATATTACAGCGGGACAATGCCAAGCTTCAACCTGCACATGATACAACAATGTGGCTGCACAGACAAAATATCTTGACTGACCTGCAGTAAAGATCTGTCTCCTATCAAAGAGGGGGATCAGACAATCGAGACCACACATTGTTGAGCCGTGAAGTCTTGCATCCAGCAAGACTCCACAGGTAAACATGCATCTGTCCCAACTTATTTAGTGGGTTACAGCACCAAATTCTAAATTTGCCTAAATTTAGAAAAAGCAAATAAGTTGTTCGGTGAAAAACGCTGAAAATATTTTGTAAGATAAAAAGATGTTGAAGCAAATTAACAAACCACAGATTTTAGTTTTTATTGCATTTTATAAAGAATTTCAACTCTAGTGCGTTTGTCTTTGTATTGTGTGTATTTTTGTCTCTTGGTGCACTTTCTTTTTTTTTTACTGTGCATGTAAATATGAATGAAATTAAACATTTAACACATCAGACTTTTTTTGGATTATTTGTTCACTTCACCACTATATTTACACTGAGGTGTGACCATTGGCGTCTTTGTGGGGGGGCAGGTCAGCCAAGGCACAGGCCCCTGACTCATTCCAACACCACCATATAAACTTTCTTGGAGGAGTCCCTCGTGTTGGTGCAGGTGAGAGGCTGCTGCTCTCACTCACTAATCCTCTGATAGGAGCTATTTATACGTTAACTCAGCAGAGTCAGAGGAGACTGTCCCACTGATGCCAACATGCTTAACGGGACCAGTCGCCACTTGTTTACACAAGTTACACAAGCATAGCGTCTCTTATCCTGCACAAAACCATGTCTTTTTAAAAGCTGCTCTGACTCTCAGCTCTTAGTCGTCTTCATCTTATTCAAAGTTTTGTGTAAAAATGTTTTTCCCTCATTTTCTTTATATTCTGAGTGAATTTCATCATGAAAAATGGACGATGGACACATTCTCTCCACTGCAAACACTCACACAGGATCGCTTTCCTCGCTTTAGTTGGCAGAGGTGCACACACACACAAACTGCTCCAATAATAAAAATATAGACATGTATAAACAAAAAAAGGAATCAGGCCTGCTAGATGTGTGTCTCAGGACCAGAGTCCAACAATCTGGCAGAAACACTGAGAAGACAGGTGGCATTTACCAGATTTACCAGCAGAGTTACCTGTGGAATAATGCAACGTATGATACAATTAATTGCACTGGGACTATTGTTTTTACATCAATTTATTAATTAATTAGGTGATTAGAACAGTTGTGTTCAGAGTCACATCTGTGCACACTGTCATTGTGCTGCTGATTTACATGAAACAGGAGGAGTGCAGTGAACATACTGAAGGAAACAAGCAAAGTTTTCTCTTAAAATGGACCTGATAATGCAGTTATGTAGTTTGTTGTCTTTACTACAGCATGACTAACTGTAAAGTTATCCTGTCGGCAGCAGGGAGATAACCGTGCTGCAGAAACTGTATGTTTGCCTCAGTTGCAGTTATGAGGTCTGGAATTTCCTCGTGTTAGGTGTTTACAAAAGGTCGGAAATTCATTGAGGCTCAAACTCTGAGGACCAGTCAGTTAAAAACAGTCTTTCTGAAAAAGTTTTACTTTATATCCGATAGTTCTCTTAACGGCCAGCAGAGATCACTACTACATTTAGATGTACAATAATAAAAAATAGAAGCAAATAATAAATGATGATGATCTTTGTATGAGAAGCTGCCTGGTTCACTTGCACATACAGTACATGCACACACATATACCCTCATGCCTTCTTTGTGTGCTTACTGAACTTGAAGCTCCTGCGGCAGATTCCTGCCTCAGTCACACAGTCACAGTCACACACAAACACACGTTTTTAAAAAGTAGAACAACTTTTCATGTGTGAAAATCATTCAAAATGTTTCCTACACTGTGAATATTCCAGTGAAAGATTTAATATCTTAAGGAACATTGTTAGAGCAGCCAGACGTCCTCACACACACTTAATGGAGCGAATCAGTGCGCTTACACACACACACACGGCTGAGACTGTGTTCCTGTGTGGAAACAATCCACCAACATAACCGTGGGAATGTGTGCTTTGACTGCTCAGACACTTATGGTTTTTTATATTTACCTTTCTGTGGAAAGTTTCCACATTGATCTGCTGTGAGAGAAGCAGCCCAGTGCACTTCTGAAGCAGCCAGGCTCTTATGCAACCCGCTGCTGATCATCTCACCATGTTTCCACTGCGAGCACGAGTCAGAGGCCGGGAGTGGGAAGAGGGTTCAATCATGGAAACAATTCAATAGGCCCAGTGTGTATGAGCAGGCCATAGGAGCCAAGTGAACTCCCCTTCAACAGCAATCCATCACCACAGCCCTGAGAGAGAGTCACACACACAACTTTCTTTTTCTCTGGGGAGGAAGCGAGAGGAGTGCGTATACATGTGACCTCAGAAGAAACCTGAAACTCGAGCCTTCCCTTTTCGAGACCCGATTCCACATCTGCTGCCCCTCTCCCCAACCTCTCCCTGAGACACTCTGTCCTTCTCCACAAACAGACCAGCGTTATCGACCACCTCCCCAAGCCCCCGAGCTACACCTCACACCCCAGGACTTCACGGCACAGGTTCCCCCTCTGCTTCAGAGAGTCAGCTGGGCCTGTTTCTGGAGGTAAGTCACTCAGTTCTTCAGGGCTGAGTTGGAGCTGCTGCTGCCACGTGGTTTGGCTGCTCAGGAAGAGTGGAAAGCTGTGAGAGAAGAGCAGAGGCTTTAATTCTGAGAGGTTTTTAAGGCTTGTTAAAGTAGCTGAAGGAGACAGATTATCTCAGTTTAGCAGCTGTGTTGCAGATGTGATCCCAGCCCTTGTATTTGTTGCTATAGATTAACTGAAGTTACTTTAAATGAGAGAAAGCTTGATTATAATTGAGATTATGATAGAATATCATGCAATTTTACACGTGTTGTTACTAGTTGTTGTTAAATGGATCATTACTGTTGTGTTAAGTTTTTTAACAAAGTCAGGGGGCGGTATTAGAAGTTTCTATTATAGTGTGTAAATATGCAGATTTGGAAAGTAATTCAGTGCATTTGCTTATTAAATTTACTCTAATACAAATTAGAGTTACTATACTTCACTTTATAGTTACAGTTGCACAGGAAATGTTGTATTTTTACTGCAGTACCTTTATCTGAGAGCTATACTGGAGATAAAACAAAGACAGATAAGGAAGAAAAGAACATTAGGAACTTATTTGTCTACATTTTCTTTTTAATCTACATTTTAAAAGATACACAGTGAGTCAGCTTAGAAATATTTGTCAAATATTTGTGGAGTAAGAACTAACATGTATTAATGTATAAGTATGTGAATGTAAGTAACCTAAACATGAACGTGAAATAAAGTACAGCCTGGGAAAACTTGCAAAATAACATCAAAACAAACTGATGTGCTGGTGTCTAATGATGTTGGCGAGTGTAGTAGGTGAAAACTGCACATGAAAAAAATGTGAGTGTGTTACATAAGATGTAAATCTACACTTTCCATGGAAGACAAACGGTACAGGGCTGCAGTGAGGCACACGCTGTACACTATATGTTCCCTCTTACGTCACTGTGTCAGACTGTGCTGTCTATACTGTCCCAGACAGGCAGAAACAGAATCTATGCTAAAAACCTACAGTTTGCTTCTGTAGGACTGTAAAGATGTTTCTGAACTTAATGGACACAGTTAAAGAGAAATATGGACTAATACTAATGTCATATACTTTATGCACTTTTAAAAAACAAATTTACAAAAATGCTCAGAGAATAAAAAAACCTGAAAAGAGGTGAAAAATGTAATTAAACAATAAATAAGTTACTAATATGACAAGATTCAAAACTAATATTGAGTAAATCCAAAGTTGGTTTATAAAACCAACTCTGTAGTAGAGATTTGAAAGAGGACACTGAGGTTGTTGCACACGGTCTGCTCCCATCGTCTCCAGCCAGAACATGGGGCAATTATCAGCAACGGGTCAGCAGGTGTCAGCCTGAGAGGAGGTCAGTCAGCAACACAGAGTGAGGAAATATCTTTAAATTAAATTCTGAAGTTCACAGGTAGCCAGTGCAAGGAGGCTAAACAGGGGAAATGTTATATTTATTTGATGTTGTCAGCAGCTGGAGGTGTTCAATTTATTGTCGGGTGAATAATAAGGTGTGAAACAGTCCAAGTAGCTGTAAATAAAGGTTTTTGTGTCCTGGATTGAAAGATTTAAAACTTGAAACGCTCCTGCATCTCTGTTGTGTCCAAGGTTGCTTAAACTTGCTTTATGAGTTCTCTGTGTGCACTTTCATATGAAATCATAAAGTGGGAACAATTTATAGAAATATAATCATACACTCTTTCTCCAAGACTGAGTGATGTTCACATGGATCTAACCCTCACGTCTGTGGGTTAAATATGGAGTCTGCGTCAGGATGTGGTTAACCTAGCTGAGCATAAAGCCTGGAAGCAGAGGGAAACACAAACACAAATGCAAAAAACACAAACACAGATTGAATAGAAATAGCACATTCTTCACGTTGATATTTTTAAATGTTGGACAGAGCCAGACTTGCTGTTGCCCCCTGCTTCCACTCTACCTGCTAAACTAGGCTAACCTGACTCCTGCTGATACTGAACCAAGGCTACTCCCTAAATGTTGAGCTAAACCTCCAGCTAAACTTTAAAATATTCCTTTACTATGTTGCTGACTCCGCATGTCTCTAATCATTTCAGCTATTAACATTTTACACCAGCTGGTTTCCACCTTTCTCAGCTAAATCCACCACATATGGACATCATCTATACACTGAGTACTGTAAACAGGAAAGTTAAAATGATCTTCACACACCTTTATGGTTTGGGGTTTGTTGCACAAATAATGCTTGAACATTTGACTCTCGGCAGCCACTAACAGCACATGTTGCTGCCACTGGCGAGAAACTCTAGAGCCTGATTGGTGCACAGGATGGGTGGGTGCACCTGCATCAATAAGTCAGATACTGTCAGGTTGAGCAGGCAGCCACAGGAAAGTGCTTGACTTTGACTTTTATGTACTATATATAGTTGCTCTGCCACGACCATATTAAAAGTTTTATCTATTTTTAAAATGTCTTTGGAAATATGAACATATTTAGTAATGCTAATAAAAGTGCACAAGGCCGCTACAGTGCAAAGTTTCCCTGCGCGTAGGTTTAGTATTTACAAATAGAGTCCATGTGTACTACTACTACTGTACCAGATGTCAATGTCTGAGGAACTGGCTCAGTCATGTTTGAGCAGGGAGGCCATTCTCAGCCGTTATCACACCGGCTGTCATTCTGGGGGCCCACAGGGAGGAGATATGTACAAGTCGAGTTGTCTAGACTTGGCTTCACTCCAGGCTGTGGAGACACATTAACTTTTGACATCGGCCTGGGAAATATTTTGGGCCCATCAACGCAAAAGGTACTTCTAATTAATCAGTGTTGGTTAAGATTTGGCTCTGCATTAGCACCCTCGATGCCAATGTTTGGTTCTTAATTATTTATAATTTTTTTATAACTTTTCTTAAACAGCTGAAGGCAAAAGCTAAAATTCAGATTTCATACTGAATTCAGATAATAGATTTTTTTCCTTGTAGATTTAGTTGTATAAACTTTATACTTTTTGTGCATGGAGTCAGATTCTATAAAATGCTGCTGAAAACGGGGGCTGGATTAACCCACTCAGACGCTTAGGGCAAAATTTTGCAGTAGGCTTTTAATTATCAAAAGCCAAAGACGTCATAATTTGTCTCCTTTTGCCTGCTGTACAGTGTTTAATACCTGTTTTATTCTGGCGTAATTGCTCCAGAATTAAACTGGATTGAAACAGGTATTACACACTGAAGGGCAGCGAAAAGGATTCGAATTATGACGTATTCTGCTTTAGATATCTAATAACATCCCATCAGAAATGTAGCTGGACTCCAGCCTCATGTACAGTGACTCCACATTTGACTCAGACTTTTAGACTCACATGTTAGTCTTTTGGAGACTGGTAAGGCACTGAATGTTTCTGTAAGAGTCCAGTTTGGGCTTTTACAACACTCTGTGATCCTTCAGTGCATCTGTGTGCAGGGGTTTTAAAACCCTTTATCAGAAAAAAATCACCTCCTGTAATGTAAGAAAAAGCTGTTTTCAAGCAGTTTTCAACCACGTCCGACTTACAAAGCACTAGTCAGATCTTCCTTCGGCAGCTTTACAGGTGTTGAATCAGTGGAGACCACTCTGCTTGGTTGTCTAGCCATGTTTTAAATATGATAGTATATGGTCAAGTGAAACCATCTGGGTTGTATGAGAGTGGTGTGAAAGTAGTGAAAAATGCTGCTTTGTTGACAGTTTGTATCGACAGTCTTAGTTTTTCCACTTTCTCCTTCTGAACACCGAATACAGACCACCGCAGACATAGAACAAACTTTATGTGCTTTTTGGCCGTTGGCTGTAGTCTTCGCGATGTGTTCAAGTGCCTTTTTTTTTCACCCAGATGACATAAATTACAGTACAGTTGTTCAGGAACACACTGAACTTGACTGTGTCTGCCAATGCAAACATCTGGCTCGTGGTTATTTGCTAAACTGAAAACCTGTTAAGGTGCACGACAGCTGTCAAAAGCAGGGTCGATAAAGTTAGCGATTAAACTGTGTCATATCACAGGGTTGCGAAAAGCAAAGAGACATATCTAAACATTTTGCACTAACTGCCTCCAGTTGACAATATCTCAATTTAAATTCAGTTTCCACTTTTGTCTGTCAAAGAAGCACATAATTCAACAAGGGGAAAGGTGATTAAACCATTTTTCTCCTGTTTTTGGACACGTATGAAGCTGCCTATATGGCACATCTGACCTAAACTTGACCTCAGTGCCTCAACATCACAAGTAATGATTGTGCAGAACAGTTATCATCTTTGATTCAGCAAAATTAATCCATCAAACATCTGCCACCACAATATACTGTTACTGTTACTGTTAACATCCCACAACTGTAATACATCAAATTACCAGAGAGAAAACCTGGATGTGTTGAGTAAAACTGGAAATCACATTTCAAGATATGACAGTTGGGGTTTATTTGCAGAAAAATAAAAGTAAAAAATAAAATAAAATATCATAAAATAAGTTACTCCTACATCTTTTTAGACTTTCTGAATGAGCAAATTCTGATTATTTTATTGTAAGTGTTTGTGTGAGTGCTGTCTGTGGGTGAAAGCTGCAGTGCTAATTTCTTCAGGACCGTGAAGTACTTTAAAAACAAATAAAATAATTGCAAAATGAACATGGAAAGCAGCACAAGGGCTTTAAATCAGGTGTAATGTGTCGTCTCCTTCTGGTTCTTGATTCATTGGTCACTGATTTACCAATAAAATTAATTTGTTCAGGAATTTGGTACATTCAGACCAAATGGACACATGTGAGGGGTGTGTTTGTGACTCAGTAGGCTCAGATGTGAACTTTGATCCGGATTATATGAGGTTAAATGTAGTCGCTTGTGTAATTCACTATCTCTCTTTGTCTGTCTTCTCTTATTGATCGCTGTTGTGTAAATCAGAACTAGGTATAAGTTTTTTACAAGTTTTTACTGAGTGTTATATAGACAATTATTATAGATTTTAGATTTACAGGAAATGTTGTTGTTGGACATCTGACAGTCATTATGCTGCTATGCTGTTGAATGTTGTATTAAATTGCATTGTGCTTTCTTTGCTTTGATTAGTTATAATGAATTGCTATATACAACTTAGTATGAAAGTTTATGTAATTTCTTTTTAATCACGGATTTGTCGTAAGCACTGTTCTTCATGGACGCCAGGAAAAATAGCTGTCACATTAGAGGAAGCTAATGGGGATCCAAATAAAACAATGAAACAAAGACGTATTATATTATCACCTTATAAGAGGGCTACAGTAACATGTTAGCTAACAGATTCTCATTTGTTCATACAGGAGACACAGAGCAGTATATAAAACCAGATGAATGAGACTGCCCTGTCCTGAGACTGAGTCCAGTATAAAACAATCCCAAACAAATTGCTTTGTTTGCAAAGTTGTTGTCCAGTGTTTTTGACGGTTTAGGGGCTCATATGGGTCGTAACAGAGGGTTGGGGCAAATGACCTACATGGGCACTTAGGCTGGAGAAATTGTTGGGATGAACATAATTCCAATATTCTGGTTTTAGCTTCAGTTACGTCTCCATTTACTCTTGAGATATATATCAGGTTCTAATAGATTCAGATGCTCCACTATGTTCACCAGCAAGTCTCTGACTGTGTCTGGTGTTTGCTGCTGAGCCGAGATGCAGAATGGGTTTATTAAAGCATTTTCAATGGCGACAGCTGCCTGAACCCACATCTACAGCTAGCCACAGTTCAACCGGTCGAGGCAGATGACCGCCCACCCTGAGCCTGGTTCTGCTGGATGTTTCTTCCATTAAAGGGAGTTTTTCCTCTCCACTGTCGCCTAGTGCTGCTTAAGTGGGACTGTTGGGTTTTCTACATTATTCAACATGTAGTTATATCCTGTAAGGACACTGTAAAGTGCCTTGATGACTGTTGTTGTAATTTGATGCTAAGTAAATAAACTGAATTGAATTGAATATGCTGAGAACTTACTTGCTGCTTTTCTCACTCATTCGTATCAGACCTTCTCACCTAGGTTTAGGTTGGGTGGACTGTGGAGGCCAGGTCATTCTCTTTCTAGGTCACTAGCTAGAGACTACTGCCTAGAGGTGACTTTGGGTCACTGTCCTGTTGGAAAACAAATGATGGTCCAACTACAGTTCGCACAAACCAGATGAAATGTAGTGTCCCTGTAGAAGGTTGTGGTAGCCCCATCATATGTCCTCCTTTAGGCATTATTGTGGGAATCACCATACGTCCATAAATGCATGTACAGATGCATGATAGCTCAGTGGGTAGAGCAGTCGTCTCCCAACCCAAGGGTTAGCGGTTCGATTCTCAGTCCCAGCAAGCT
>JAUMHL010000028.1:1936475-1951716 GCA_032362345.1 Sandelia bainsii
AGTAGCGCTGACACAGGTCTAGCAGCTGTCCAAACAACAATTTCCCCAAGGGGATCAATGAAGTATTCATTATTATTGTATACACACATTTACCATGAATTTAACCTCTCTCTCACAGCATCTCACAAAGACATGGTTGTTCGAACCAAAAATTTGGTTTAATCAGCCTAATTTCTACTGGTCTAACGTCCAGAGAGAACTCAAGAAATGTCATTTTTTTGTATTTCTAAGCCCAAGTAGTTCTCTTCCTCCTATTGGTCTCCCTGAGTAGTGGTTTCTTTGTGTTTCTTTAGGTAGTTGAGCAGTTTTGACAATTTACAGATTACTACAATAGTTGAATATTTCCTGTTTACCAGCACAACTAAACTAATGTTTGTGAAATTCCATGACTTAAGAGTTACAGCCCTTAGATAGAATATACACATTGATGGATATTATAGTTACAGATAATGGCTCCATGATGTGGTTTTAAGCTCTTTGTGCTGTGTTTCTTCTTCTTTTTCAGATTTCACCTTCCAATATTTTATTTTAAATTTCCATCAATCTGAAGAAATAACCTGTCATAAGTATGGAGCTGCCAAAGCTACTGAACGGTACTCACCAGCATGACGTCAGTGTGCCGGTGGATGGAGGGTATGTTTCCATGTGTGAATTCACGGTAAATCATTGTTTAAATTTTAAATCTGAAAATCATATTTTATTTGTTGTGGATGTTGCAGAGTGTTACCAGAGGAAGAAAAGTTCTTACAACACAAGAGCGATGGAACAAAACGACCTCAGTTCACAGATGTGAGTATGAGAGAGATGGAGACAATGCAGCCTGTTACTGCTCCATGTGTGCTGTCTACTGTAATAATTCATAACTATGGACACTTCTCAGGTGTGTAAACTATGTTATTGTCACGTGCTGTGAGGATCAGAAAAGTCGGTACACTGAACTAAAGTCTGCAGATGGTAGATTTGATGCACTAGGCCACACAATTTATGCATCACGTCATTGGTTGAGAGCTGACTGTTTTCAATATTATGTGAACTTTAAACACAGAATTTAGAGATACTGGGTGGAGGAGGATGCATTTCTTTAGTATAAGGGAGGGTTCCCTCTCTTTTTTTAAGAGATAAGAGATGACTGATAATGAGGGGAGATAAAGATGGGTTGGATAAAAAAAACAAATGCTGATGTTAAATAGTTGTACATCAAAGTGTGCTGCAGAAGACATATTTGTATGATTTGTGGGTAGAGGTGGGTTTTATTGCCTGTAATTAGGTGAAATCTTAAATATAATTACATGTACTCTACAGTGCAGCACGAAATAACTGATATTGTGTCTATGGAGTTAACTTTGGGGCTTGTATTTTTCTTTTCAGTTCGAGGGTAAAACCTCCTTTGGGATGTCCGTCTTCAACCTGAGCAACGCCATCATGGGCAGCGGCATCCTGGGTCTCTCATACGCCATGTCAAACACCGGCATTGTCCTTTTCATGTGAGTGCCATAAAACTTACACATTAGTACACCACAGAGTACATCTTAATACACTCAATCACTCGTCTTTTGTACCTCAGTGGTTCCCCGAAGGCAACAGACAGTAGACAAACACACACACAAACACACGAGGGAAGACAAAGTAAACATCACACAACACCTGGTTACTGCTTATGTCACATGTAGTTATGACACATATAAAATCACTTAAAATGGAAAATGTTACTAAATGTTAACGTAAAATATGCTGGTCTATTTATGACTCCATTATGATTATGATGATGATTATTATTATTATTATTACATTAATATATCAACAGTCTTGATATTTACAGAACATTTAATATTACATTTACGGTACATGACTAATACACATGAAATATTGGTGAATTCCAGTATATTTTAATTGTATTTCACCTATGTTCTAATACAAACTCTCAGCAGGAATCCACAGTGAATCTATAATATGTGCACTCACATCATATAACCTTCTGCCAAGGACAACATAACATTGTGTTTGTGCAGTTTAATAGTGGCTCAACAAACCCTCTGGCCTCGTTCACGTCCTCTCAGGAGACCGACGTTCCAACTGTCTGAAAAACCAAAAAAATAAGAAGAAGAAAAATAAAACCAGTTGACATCTGTAAGATTGACATCGAGTGGCATGAGCTAAAAAACTCCTATTTTGATTGTAAATAGTAAAGACAACATATCAAATGTTGAAACTTGAAAATATTATTTGCACATTTTGAATTTGATGCCTTTAAGGGTTCAAAGAAGAAGCAGTTTTTCTCAATTATGTCCCAGAGTTGTGTAAAAAGTGACAGTAATGACATTACCTACCACAGCTGTTGTGTTCTACAGGATCCTGTTGACTTGTATCGCCTGTCTGTCGTGTTATTCCATCCACCTGCTGCTCCGCAGCACTGGAGTTGTGGGTAAGATTAATTAAATTTAGACGATCTCCAGCAGATGATCGTCTTTTAGATCGTAATCCTGTGCATGTTGTGATGGTTCCAGTGGTTCATTTATTGAACTACAGTATTTAAGTACAACACTTTTTTCACGCTGCTTTGTGCTCAATGAAAGTTCCGAAAAAACTCTTTTTTACTCCATTCTGTTTTTTTCCTTGCATAACATGAGTCATTTCTAAAATAATAATGGTTTGTTATGAATTAAACTACTGTACCTTGAAGTACAGTTTATAGCTGTACTGTACAAATAGAGATAAAAATCAGTTGATTGACAGAAAATTAACTGGCAACTGTTTTGATAAATTTTTAAGTAATTTTTATGCAGAAAGGTTCTTAAGTGTGAGGATTTTGTGTTTCCTTTTAAGAATGTTAATGGTCAATGTGTTTCTTTGGGTAACTGTGACACATTTTCTTTATTATTTTCTAAATTTTTTAAGTAAATAATCCACAGATTAATCTAGTAAAATGCTGAAAATACAATATAAAGGGCATTTTTATGATCACTCTGTGGTATTTCTACTTCATTAAAGGATCTAAAAACTTCCTTCACTTCATGTTTTGCTGTTATTGGTCTCTGCAGGTATTCGTGCCTATGAGCAGCTCGGCCTCAGAGCTTTTGGTCATCCAGGGAAGATTCTAGCAGCTGTCGTCATTACACTGCACAACATTGGAGGTAAATACTGTAGGTGTGGAATTTGAAATGTTTGTGTGATGTGAGTAGGTGGAGGAGGTGATGGTGCATGTGCCCGTGGAACCAAATGTGCCAGAACATCACATGTAAATACGTATACGTGGCCAAGAAGTAGTGAACACTTTTACTTCTTTATGCTGTTTTCTTCCCCTGCAGCCATGTCCAGCTACCTGTTCATCGTGAAATACGAGTTACCACTGGTGATTCAAGCCTTTCTTGGCCAGAACTCCAGCTCCGAGTGAGTACTGCTAACAACTTTGAAATCAACATTAACACCACTGGGTGATGTTAGGTTCTGGTTTCAGGAGCAGGTAAAAGTCCCGACCAGCTGTTTCTGGCAGGAGTCCTGCCCACAGTGTGAATAAAAACCCAGCCGACTTGTGTCATTCTATGTACACTGTGCACTGGACGTACAGAGGATGTCGTTCTTATCTCACTCTAGGGAAAGCAAACAAGCGTATTTACCAAATGTCAGACTGTTCCATTAAAACTGCTCTAAAACTGACGTTATGTAGTCAGCACACTGAAGGTCACTGTTCACCATGCACCATGCTGGAAAAAATAAAAGTGCCCCTCAGATTGTTCTCATAAAGCCTCCTGCATAAAATCAGCAACAGTGTCACTGCTCTGAAGATCAGTGTTGTATTGTTAGTTCGGCCTGAAGCTATGTTTCCCACGCCTCACTTCTTAATGAACTTTTAATGAAATAAAGGATCTGAGTAGTTTCTCCACCACTGGTAAACACAGTAGACACATGCAGGTAACATATGTGACCAGTGACACACTTTTTATGTGTCTGGACTGGAAAAAACACAAATATATCAAAGACGTCTTGTTAAATTGTGATTTAACAACAGGTTTTGTGTTTTTCCATTTGTGAGCATTGCTTACTGTTTGTGTCTTGTGTTCTTCACCTAGCGAGTGGTTCATGAATGGAAACTACCTCATCATCATCGTCACGGCCTGTATCATCCTCCCGCTGGCCCTGATGAAACACCTGGGTATGTTACTTCCATTCAACTTCATCAAATGCAGCTGCTTCAACAATGGCTGTTAATTATAAGAGAGATCAAATACAACAGAATGAATGAAAAAACTGGGAGATTTTTGAAGACAGGAGATCCGACACAATGCCCCAAAGTCTAGGTGCTGGTGGTGAAGAAGAATCAGGGGGTGGTTGGAGAAACCTGTGGTAGTGTCTCTGATCTTCATGGAGGTTATGACGGTGCTGGGGGAGAGGTGATTGCACCTCTCTGGATGTCTGGAAGAGATGAGCAGATACTTAAAAAAACAGTCAAACCTAATGACGATTAAGTCAGCGGTGTCCAACACCATCATGAAAACACCAAATGAGGGAATATGTTTTGGAAGAATGGTTCCACATGGTCGTTCAACACCTTACTAAGACACATTATGTTGGTTTTCCCTTTAATCTGTCACCTGTCTGTGGAAGACCAAAGATTGCTCTGCAAGATGATGCAAAGAAGCCAAACTCAAACAGCACTTGTATAAAAACTGTTTCCTACATGTAGGTTTTGTTTTTAAGATGTGCCTGAGGCTCGTTTTCTTGTGTTCTGCAGGGTATCTCGGTTACACCAGTGGCTTCTCTCTCACCTGCATGGTCTTCTTCCTCATAGCTGTGAGTCTTTGGGTCGTCACACATACTGTACAGTCACGGTACAGGTGCTCTAAGGAAATTCATTTTTAGTGGTGGACTTATTTAAATAAACATGAGAGTCAAACAAAGCAGTAATGATACAGGATCAGAAGAAAAGCAGGTTGATATTTAGAGGTATATATAAAAGGTATTTCCCAAATCCTCAGACTCTTCGAGCTATTTGGCTTTTAAAAATAATCTGGTTCAGTGCTGGAAAAATTTAGTTTTTTCCCCCCAGTTCTCAGGTATAGCCATTTGTTCTCCACATAAAAACGTTGGTGACAGGAAATTATCAAAGTGAGCGAGACAAAGTAATTTCCTGTCACCGTCTCTGTTTTTGTGGAGAAGAAATTGTCCCCTCAGTGGTTACTGTAGTTTGCTGTTTGTGCCTTTTGGGAACAGTAACTGCTGGGTGCAAACACGCAACGCAATATATCAAATACCAACATATAGAGACAAAGTGAGAAAAGTTAAGACGCCAAATAACCAAATGTTTTGGGAAAGTTCCAAAAAGTAGTACAGAGGACAGTATGTTGTTTTGTTTCTTCCTAAAATTTGCGTTCTCTGTCACATCAGGTCATCTACAAGAGATTCAACATTGCTTGCCCTCTGGAAGTGTTTGGCAACTACACTGTGAACAGAGAAATCCCAGAGGACACATGCACCGCCAAATTCTTCACCATCAACCAAGAGGTCAGAGACGAAAACTTACCACTTGTACTAAGTGAATCGTTCATTTATGGCGGCAAAAGTGACCATCCTATCACTTCATTTGCAGACGGCGTACACCATCCCCATTCTGGCATTTGCATTTGTATGTCACCCTGAAGTGCTTCCCATCTACACCGAACTGAGAAAGTAAGATGCACACATTTATATTCGATTCTATTCTTTACACAGAAAATATGCAACCATCACTTTGGTACATATTACTTCTTTCCTTTTATTTTGTGATGGTACTGCACCTCCAAAAGTGCTCTTATTTTGGTGGTTTTGACCATCTTATCAGTCTTTAAAGAAATCAGTCAGGTTCAGAAACACAAGCAGTCAGAAGGTCCAACAAGTTGGAGACAAACCTTTTACCCAGATTTTGTGGAAGTCAAACTGTCATTCAAGTGTTAAATCTATTAATGCCTATTACAGATTCAGCATAAGCCCCATTCATGGTGCCAAGTATCTGCTCTTCACTTGGGTTTGATAGGACTCAAGAATGTCACAGGGTGGAGGAGCCTGGCGGAGCTAGATAAGTAAACGTAACGGGTTTGACTTCTGAGCTGACTGCGGCAATCAGATGAAACTGCTATCAAGCCAGTGTCCAGCAGTGACAGCAGCCAGTCTGAGCAGATACACAGCAGATACGAGGCTGAGTGAAGCTGCCAAGTATTTAGTTGCTTGACTGAGGGTAGGAGTTAACAGCAGCTTTAAACACATTAGGGTCAGGTCAGAGGTGCAGTAGGTTAGGGCCTGAGGATAGTGTCACCTGTCGTGGGCCACGTTTAACATAAATAATACTGGGCGTCAGTAGGAATGCTCGCCTGATTTTTGGATTGACATCAGTTTGATACTTTGCTATAGCAAAATAAGGCTGTGTATCTTTAAATATAACCTTTCCCTGACGATAAACTACTGCAGCAACCATGCTATTCTGTCTTAACTCTGTGTGTTAAGTTGCTAAAACTTCTGCCTTCCTGTACACCTAAAGCCCAACTAAGAGAAGAATGCAGACTATTGGCAATGTTTCCATCCTGGGGATGTTCATCATGTACTTCTTAACCGCCATATTTGGCTACCTGACCTTCTACGGTGAGAGCAACGACTGTTTAAGTCAACTGCAAAATGTAGCTCAGTGTAATGGCAGAGAGAAGTGACAGGTGCTGTGTTTCTGTGTGTGTGTGTGTGTGTGTGTGCAGACAACACTGAAGCAGAGCTCCTCAGCACCTACAGCAGAGTGAATCCTCTGGACGTCCTGATCCTCTGTGTACGGCTGGCTGTCCTGGTGGCTGTGACTCTGACTGTACCTGTGGTCTTGTTTCCTGTGAGCACGTCTGGTCTTTACACATACATGCATGTGACATGAAAATGGCCCAGAGATTAATTTCTGTTGGTTGAATCATCTGTACAACTGTTAGTGCAGAACCATATTTTAATTCTGATTCATCTTCAATGCAAACACTGAGACACTGCTGGAAAATAAGCTTCATTCTCAAACACTAAAAGCTACAGAACTGTTCCAGGTTTTACTGAGAACAGTTATGCTACTGATTACATGTGATTGTATGAAGTATACCTGTTCTCTGCTCTGATCTCTGACACAGTTCTTCTGCATTATAACGTTTAATACACTTAAAGCTGTGTTTCTGTCCAGATCCGTCGTGCCCTGATGCAGCTGCTGTTCCCAGGGAAGCCCTTCCACTGGCTCCGCCACATCATCATCGCCGTGTGTTTGCTGTTTGCCGTCAACCTGCTGGTCATCTTCGTTCCCAACATTCGAGACATCTTTGGCATAATTGGTGGGATTTTAAACTTATAAGCAAACCCTAAATACGAAGTGGTATCTGTAACAAGAAACATAGTTTTATAATTACCTCCATCAGAACTCTTTAATAGTGTTCAAATTTCCAGGTAAGTTTATTAAAATGTCAGATTTATTTCACATTAATTGTTTGCGATTTTACTTAAATTATGGAACAATTACTTCAGAAACTCCAGTACAAAGTCACACCCTTACTAAAAAGTTCCATGGTAATATGATGGTATTTCCCATTGTACAAGAAATGTACCATAGTATTGTCCATTGTATAAATATTGCAGCATTGTACTGTACACAGTAAATGTACTATGGTACTACTTGGTTATATTATTTCAAATTTGCTCTTATCTGAAGAAATAATCAAATTTTCCGGTTAATAAATCATGTTCACATTGAAAACTTAATGTGGATTCTTTAGCCTTTTATAAAATTATAAAACATTTCATTTATTTGCTTGTTGTACTGTGAAAACACAATGACATGTTTGCACAGTACTATCGTACAATGACAAATAATGTGGTCACTGCTGGTGATGGTGTACTATCATGGTATTTCTATGGAATTGTTCATCATAGTAGAGACCAGATGATCATGACACTTTTTATGGTATATATGTGTAAAGGCAAATATCTTTACCTTTATATTGTTAATTGTGCCTCATCTGTGTGTCCAGGTGCAACCACTGCTCCCACTTTGATCTTCATCCTTCCTGGACTGTTCTACATCCGCATCATCCCCACCGACCAAGAGCCCATGAACTCCAGACCAAAGATCCAGGTAGGTTCACGTTAGCCTGACTCTCAAAAAACATCAACTGAGTTAAACGAAATAAAAACAAACTGATTCTTCACTGACAAACCTGCTTTGGGTTTTCAGGCTGCGTGTTTCTCAGCACTGGGTTTTATATTCATGACCATGAGCCTGACATTCATCGGCATTGACTGGATGAGTGGAGAAAAGCGAAATATTGGCGGCCATTAAAGTGCACCCCCTCCTCCTCCTCCTCCCCCAGCCCTACAGCCCAGTGCTGCGTCCATGCTCCAGTCCTCTGGCTGATGAGATCCAGCCTCCTGCTGGAAGGTTCTGGGCTTTAGTGGGACTGCTTTCATTAATCATAAGGACAATTAAATCCTCCAATGTGTTGAGAGGAGCCCAGTTTTGTCCTGTCACCCCACCCAGGTTGACATAAACCACCAGGATCCATCACAGGTGGTGATGAACATGATGACCAGGGAAGCCCCTCAGCCACAAAAAGCTACTTGCATGACTTAAGCTAAGTGTGGTTTATAATAAATGCAATACTAAAAGCAAACTGTGCCAATGCCTAAATGCAAAAAAACATCAACCACGTTTGGTGCTGCTGGTGGTGCTATGATAGTGTATAAAAACTAGATCCCGTCATGGTGTTTAACACTGTAGTCTGGTTTCTCCTGCTCAGAGAGTGGCTCAGTTTGAGTTCACCAAACAAATGTGTTCAGATAATTCACCTCATGTGATGTATTGTGTACTGTAATTCAGCAGATCAGTATTTGGTGTCCATTACCCAAAGTATAATATGAAGTTTATACAACCTTGGACCAATTAATTCATTTGTGAATATTGTTTAATAAATATTTACAAAAGATTAAATCTGTCTGTTTCATTTCTGATGTGCAATATTAACAGATGAATAAAAAAATACAGTTTTAGGTTAAATGGTGGTACATGGTGATATAATCTCATAATAGTACCAGTGATTTGAGGGGGCAGTAGCTCAGCTGGTAGAGCAGTCGTCTACGAACCCCAGGGTCAGTTGATTTGATAAAAAAAGAAAAATCTATTTCACAAGGAGGAAGCCCTTCATCAATTCTGTGCAGAAACGCTGCCACGTTCTCTGGGTCTGAGCTGATACCACATGGACCAAAAGACAGTGGACGCGTTATGTGGGTGGATGGGTCCATATTTCAGCTTGTTTTCAGGAAAAAACAGAGGTTCTCAAAGAAGAAAAAGACCATCCAGCATCTGTGATGTATGTAGGTGCATCATTCGAACATTTGAACAGCTGAAGCCTTATATCCGGCAAGAACGGGCAAATATTCCATTAGTAAAAATACAACAATTACTATCCTCAGTTTCAAACAATAAAAAAAGGAAGGACATGTGATGGTAAACATACTCCTGCCCCAGCTATTTTAACTCTACATTTGCCTATATTGGTAAAAAATAATTAAGAGAAAACACTGAAAATCATCGTACATCTGCCAGACAAATAAAGCTTCAAGCAAGTTAAATCAGTTTTGTTTTTCTTTTTTTTTGCATATTGGAAACATGATTTGAAGGAGACAGTAGATTCACTCATCAATAAGAGCTGATTTTCAAGTTTGTAAGGCATCTTTATTTAAGCTGGTGCCACACATACAACAAATACTTTGCTGATGGGGCTGGAGAACATTAATGATCTAGATTCAAACGCCATTCATTCAGCATATTCAAATATAATCATGTCAACAAATGTAACTGCTGATGTCTGTAAAATGGTGAAATGATTACTGTAACAAAAATTTCAAGATTTTTAATCAAGATATCTTATGAAAACATGTCATACAGAAATATGAATGGCTATGAACAGAACAGGTCTGACAGCTCCTTCTGTCGACCAGTGTGGGCACAGAACAATCGGAATAGTCCAGCCACAGAAATCCATATTAATTGAAAAACTAAGTCTTCATCCATACATGCAGGTTGTGCATTAAAATGCCAGATTAGTTTCCATACAAAAATCAGCTTGCCTTTATAAAAAGAAAAAAGAAAGCAGGTCTCCAATGGCAAGAGGGAGGTGTTAATGAACAGCAGTCTCTTCAGTGTGGTACCTGGAGTGTTGCTTCAGTCCCATCCAGCTCGATGTACGGCTACAGGTTTTACTCCAACGTTGGCCTCAGCAGGCAGAGCAGAGCAAACTGGGGTTGACTTCAGCCCTCCCGGACTTTGGCAGCGAGTGCAGCATTCTCCTGTCGAATAGCCTTGTAGTCGTCGAGGATCCTCTCCAAGTTAGCCACAGTTTTGTTCCCGTTTTCCGTCTCAATCTGTGGACAAATTAAGGTGAGAGTTAAACTCTGCAGTAAACTTAAAATGTGCTGCTGCATTTTAAAATGCGGAAAGACTCAAACCTGTTCTGAGAATCAAGAGTTTAATGAAACACGGGGAAGAAATACAAAAGTCTTTGTATAACGACTGAGATATATTAGTTATATTTGAACACACTTGATAAATGTAAAAATGTAGGACAACAGTTTCCCCTGCAGCCAGTCAGCATGTTAAGTTAGTCAAACCACATCGTGCCACTGTCTCTGTACTGGAGTGAATAAGTCCTACCTGCTCCTCTAGATCTCGAATCTCTCGCAGAATTGTACCGGTGTCTTCAATGGTCTGGATCAGCTGATTGCAGTTCTACAGAAGAACATAACATAGAACTCATTCTCCGATAACAACAGAAACAACAGGTAAAATGATGTGTAAGAAATCCAGACAAACACGATAACGTACTTCATGAAGAGCAGCCAAGTACTTGTAGGATTTGCGGACGGATTCGTCTTTTTTGGCGTCCTGTGTGTGGAAATAATCATTTATACATACATGAAAACGGTTCTTGAAACAATCATCTCAAGAACCCACATGACTAAACTCCTGTGGTTAACAACCTGTTGACCAACCTGTTTATAACTGAATTTACACATGAAGATGAAGCAAATAAACACACACTGATATTTATGTTAATGTATTAAAGATTAACAGCAGTGTTCATTTATATCCTTAACATGATGTATATACTGTACATCTGAAAATATAACTTAGATTTCAACATAAAATACAAAATTCCCTCTGTAAAGAGCTACTGTAGAAACATGGTGGCACAACATGAAGGTGGAGTCGCTCCGTATGTAGATATAAAAGACTCATCCTGAGGTAAAGATGCTACACCTTTAATTATGTTCCTGTGTAGACAATAAATCAGATTAGGACAAAATGAGACTGATTAACAAAGAAAAACCTCTGCTACCTTGAAGACCAGCTCATCAGTCACAGCAAAGGTCCGGTCCAGCTTTCCTGTCAGGTTGTTGATCTCCTTCTGGAGCTCCTTAGTGTCTGACAAAATCTGCCATGAAATGTCAACACAGGTTTGAGGAGGAATGCTGCAGCTGATACACAGATACTTCAAGCTCAAACCCACTGACTGCAGCAATGTCACTGAAATGAACCGACTCCCCTTAAAAAGGCACGTTAAATACTTCTGGTGCACAAAAAACGTTAACATTGACTGTGTTTACCTGAGCTGACAGAAGGTGCAGCTGCAGGCTTTGTCCTGCACATGCACTCTTGTGAAAAGTAGATTAGAAACCTGGTTGTGCATATACATTGCAGAGAAATCCGTGTTCTCCAGGAGAAATTCACATGTAGAAACCAGGTTTCTCCAATTCCCCAGCTGCTGCTGAGAAATCAGCTCTCTTTTAAATCCCACCTTTGTGATTTCCTCCTTCTGTTTCTTGATGTTGCTGACGATCTCTAGAATCCTTTGAGTGTACGCTGACCGAGACACATCCTGAGGAAGGTTTTCTAACTCTGTTACCTAAAAAAACAGGCACAACGTAAACAGTCACACACATTTTATGCATTTAACTCAGTGCCAAAGATAATTAATTGTTCAAACAAGTCAACTCCTACTTCAGTGACAGAATTTCAAACAAACATGTCAACAAAATTTGCGTGATATTTAACTTGTGAGTGCACTGGTGTTAATAAAGATCAGCTATAAGTTAAGCACTGCTAGCTTTCAGAAAGAAGAAATGTAAATTCAGTCTGTTACCAGTTGCTTGTATATTTCCTCCTTCTTCTTGGCTTCCTCTGTAGACACACGGATTTTGTCGTGCACAGACTTGATTTCAGACAGCTTTCTAGATGACTCCAGCTGAGGAAAATGGAGAAAATTAACAGCATCCTGTTAACACCACACTGAGTATAATTTAAAACCCATTTCACCATCATACTGACCAAAGTATGAAAGTATGATGAAAACATTTTCACTTTAATTCTAAGGCATCACTTACATCCTGGTTGCTGCAGATTTCTTTGAGTCTGCGGTGCTCCTCAATGAGCGGAGCGCGGTGTTTCTCCCACTGACAGGCCAGGTTTACCACCCGCTTGGCGCTGGCCTCCACCTGAGCCTGGAGGAAGGAGCACACAGGTTTCACCAACATGACAGCGGTTTGAAAACATGTCAGCCGATGTCAGAGGTGTCACTCCGCCCTCCTACCTGAAGCTTCAGCAGGTTGTTGTCTGCGTCTGGTAACAGGTCGATTGTTTTCTTCTTCACCTGCATCTTCTCCTCCCTTTCAGAGTTTCTCAGCTCTCTCTGCTTCAACTCATCCAACACCTACACCAAACACATCACACACAAAGCATCAATCAGTGCTCACTGTGGACACATGGCTGCTGCTGTGGCAGCTGATATTGCTCCACATATCAGTGTTAACGTCGTTCCCTTTAAAATGATGAATCTGGCCTCCACTGCAACTATATTTTATGAACACCACCTGTGTGCACCTTTTCCTCCACGTCTCTCATTTAACTCTTCTATGCTCTGGTTCAGAAAAACAATTGCACTAAATAAGTGACCAGTTGTGTCAGTAGCTTCTAATAATTAAATAATGTCGAGGCTACTGTAGGTCATTAGTCTGTTAAGCCTCTCTGGGACTAGTCAGGCACCTGTAGGTGACTTTTCAACTTCTTATCAGACAAATTCTTAATAAACCGTCTGGGAAGAGCAAACACTGCTTTGTTTATGGTTTGTAAATCCACAGTCCTAATCCACCTTCCCTTTTGACTGATGAATACAGACTGCTGACACCTGCTGATATAGAGAGTTATTTCCTCTCACACAGCATAAGTGCTAGTTGGCTGCAGTCTTTAAGCGTGTTCAAGTGTCACTTTTTTGCCCAAATAAAAGCGTCAGGAGTCGATGTAACATTATGCTTTTGTAGAGGTGTGTGCGTATGTGCTTAACCTGTGTATTGGTCACAGTCATGTGCTTCATGTCTGCTGTTAGCTGGTCGACATCGCTGCAGAGCTGCTGGAGCTGCTGCTGAAGTGATGCCAGCTCCTCTTGTTGACGGAGCTGGATATCACCCTCTGACTGACGTCCAGTGGGGATGGAGGTGGTTACTGCTGCTGACTCCTGAAGGACACACACACACACACACACACACACACACACACACACACACACACAGCAGTTAAGACACTGTCACTGCAGAGAAAGTTTTTTAACCAAGCTCTTCTTTTGCTTTTTTTCTGGTGGAGTGATTCTCACCTGTGTGAAGTTAAACTTCTGTGTGTGGGTGAAGTGGGTGCCCTTGGTCAGGATGTCATCTGAGGGGGCGGAGCCTCTGAAGGCCAGTAGTAGCTCGCTCAGGTCAGAGGTGGAGCGAGGACCACCGAAGGAATTGTCAGGAGAAGGCAGTGCAGCAGAACGCAGCTGCTCCTCAATACGTTTCCGCAGCCGGGTCAGTTTCCTGGACCGGTACTCCTGTTCAGCAGCAGACAAACTCATTTAACATGGGATAGTTTATCATAAATATGTATAGTATACATCTTTATATACATATGCACATGAATTTCCAGTGGCAGAAGGGGCATATTTGCTTCGTTTGCTAGCATAACTTTGAGGTTAAACATCTGCAGTTTTGAGTTTCACTCACAGCACCAATAAACTGTACTAAGTAAATGTAAACTTGTACTATGTGGGAAAGAACATTATGTAAATATAACTGCAGTGAGTGTGATGACTTGCCTGTGGAGTGAGGCGAGACAGGAGTCCCTGACTGTTCCACTCGTTGTCCCACTCCTGAGCAGCGGTCAGCTCAGCCGTGTGCTGCTCCATTATGGATGCTACCACTGAGGCTTGATGGGAAGGCTGGGCAGTCACAGGACGAAGAATGTCTCGCTGGTAGTTCTTCAACTCTGAAATCACAGCACACATTTTATTCCAGTTACTTCAGAGTTTCTCTTCTTTGAAGAGCTGGGAAGCGGTGACTTCAGTTTTGTTCTCTCCCTGCATAATTTCCACAAAACAGTTGAGCTGTTGGCCTCGTATGCAACCATCTGCACAGACGACTAGCTCATAAAAATCTTCTGCATTCAAAACTTGATTAAACAGGAAACTCACCAGATCAACTGAAATCATATTACATGAACGTACTCTATGTGCAGTGGGAAGCCTACCTTTTATGTGCTTCTTTCCGGGGGCTTTAGTGCAGTATGGTAAACTCAGGGGCTGAACGTGGAAGCTGTGCAATTCTCCTAAACCCTGCACAGAAAAATAAACAGAAACAGTCGCAAAGTGGAATAAACATAAACAGCTGCAGAAGAAGTATCGATAATGCTTTTGTTAACTAAAAGGTAAAATACCACATTGTATAAATATTGCATTGCATTAAAAGTACTACCAGTAAAATTAAGTAAAAGTACTTGTTATGCAGATTGCATTTTTATACAATATTTATCTGTTAATACTACAATACCCAAGGGCCTCAGCTGTTGTTGCCGTGGAGCAGATCATTTTAACAGTATGTTCATCCTTCGTACAAATGATTCAGTGCAAAATTTGAGAGATGACCACAGTAATAATGAAAATACCACTGAAATTGATGCACGTTACACAAAACGTCTCTGCAGGCCCCGACTCTGTCGTATCACGGCCTCAGACTGCTGGCGGCCGTTTCATTCATGTCCTCCAAACTGAACAGTGCGTCATTCTGTGAGCAGCTTCACAGTGTAAATAGACAGAAGTTACATACATCTTATCTTAAAGACCTCATAGAACCTTATTACCCCAGCAGAGCACTTCGCTCTCAGAGTGCTGGTCTACTTGTG
>JAUMHL010000028.1:1951816-1973235 GCA_032362345.1 Sandelia bainsii
CAGATGACCGCCCACCCTGAGCCTGGTTCTGCTGGAGGTTTCTTCCGTTAAAGGGAGTTTTTCCTCTCCACTGTTGCATAGTGCTGCTCAAGTGGGACTGTTGGGTTTTCTACAAATATTCTGTATATATATATTTTGTTTAAGGTCCTAAACCTCAAGTGCCTTGAGATGACTTCTGTTGTGATTTGGCGCTATACAAATAAAGTTGAATTGAATTGAATTGAATCTGTCTTCATGCAGCTAGTGTGACTCATCTAAATGTTTCCTAGATTGGCCACGCAGGAGTTAGAGTCAGACTTGAGACATACCCATGAACTAAAGCTTTTTTCCCAACAAAAAACAACAAAATACAATTTTAAAGAGTTTACTTGTCTTTCACCGTGCAGTGGCAGTCTGCAGTTTGTGGGCAGCCAGGGCACAGCCAGCTGGGCTTGGATTGCAGCAGCGATGGCTCTCTGGAGGACTGCTGATTTACCTACAGGAAGAGAAGAAGTAGTATGTCTAAATCTGCTCTTATTATGGTGAAACATGTAATGGCACCTTTCCTTGAGACCAGATTTCCTTATACATCACCGATCACACTAAATCCACTACTGTCCAGAACGTTAGTATTAGGGCACTCACACATTTTTGGCCTGTACTGATGGCAAATTACTCTTATGATTAGTTAGTCAGTTCTTTCTATACTGATGTACTGTAAACCTACTTATACTAAAGCTTATACCTCAATAGTTGGACTGATAGACAATAGACCACAACAATTATCAGAAAATCCTGCAAACAAAACATGCTGCCAGTTTATCTCAGGTCTTTAGCTGGAAGCATTGAACATGAATTTAATGTCTGATATGAATTGAATCATGTCTTACATCAGTCATTTACTTTAGCAATATGTTTGCTAGCCTGTACATGGCTATCAGTTTTCAGAGAGTCTGCAGTGATGATCGGCCACAAGGCGCAGAAATAAGACAGTCCTTTCCTCCTGTTGTTACAAATACACAGCAACGCTTACCACATGTTCAAACAGACATCTGTCCACCATCACCAAACTCTCATGTTTAGCCTGCACAAACATACTGAGTCTGCCTTTACTCCACGTCAATCATGGGCTCAAAAAGGTGGTTCTGCTTACTCGTCTAACTGTCATGTTTGTTTGGGTAAAGTGATGTAAAATTCTAGACAGGACATGACATGTCTCCATGTGCATAATAATGATGATGATTATCTGAGAACTACAAATCATCACAGTAGCTTTGATTATGGTACAAATAAGACAGCACACATACAAAAGACAACATGTACAATATTTGTTTGTTGTCGACAATATGATAATGGTGTAGTTAACAGACTGATGTTCTCTGTACCTGTTGGCTGATCTGAAGCCTCGGCACTCTCTCTGGGAAGCTTCTCCACCAGGAACATGAGCAAGGAGCGGATCTCTGGCTCGTTGCTGTACAGAAAAGTCTGGTATCCTATCTCTCCTTTATAACCAATGTCCTGCAAACCAACACGACACATTAGAAATAACACTGGGGCTACAGGCAGTGCTTCAGTTGAGTTGCTACTATATGTTCTTCTAATTAATCATCATTAAATTGATTAATCAACTGATTTAATACAGTCTTCTCAAACTCTGGGTCAGTTGTTTCCCCCCATGTTTTTTAATATTCCTTAGGTTTTCCTTCAATTTATTGTGATTAATGCTGTTCATAGAAACATCTTAACATTACTAGTAAAGGTGGTAAACTTTGACATACTGCATCTCTCTGTAAGGAAACAAACATATATTCTGTATAATATTCTGTTCCTTTATCCCATTTGCATAAACAATCTGTGCGTGTAAACTACAGAACTAAACGACTGTTCATTTATCTGAGGTGTTTTACCTGACAGGCCTGTGCGAGGCTCATGCCCACTCTGAAGCGGGCAGACATGCCTGGAGGGAGGGAGGTGGGCAGTGCGCTGCCTAGACTGGGATCGATCACTCGGATACATCTGACCACCGCCTCCACTATCAGCTCACTGCTGAACTGTTTGACACTGTCGACCTCCTCACTCACCTCCCTGTGGGTCACAAATCACATATCAGTCAGTTACACAACTATTTGTGTTGTACATTTCACTTTAAATGGAAAAAAATGTGGCAAATGTTTTAAAATATAAATAATAAATATAAAACTGTGATCGCTGATTTATAAACCTTTCTGTTTGCTTTAAATATTCTTAGTATGTGTACAGAACTGGAACGAATTGAATGAACATAGTTCAGAAATGTACAGACTTGGTGTCTCACTCTGCACGGTAGGAGAACAGCTAAGCCATGAAGTCCACGAAACTCTCTGCAGATCTCTGCAATAGCATTTTTTTATGAGGCATAATCACGACAAGGGTACAAAACAATTTCTAAAGATGTGAGTGTTCACAGTGGCCTTAACTACTGTGAAACTGAAGAACTCAGGATGTTTCAAGAAGGATTTTGTTCAGTGAGGTGACCAGTCAAGAAAAATCTGCTTTAGTGAGAAGTGACTTGAAACAGTCACATGAAAATTTACTGGTCAAAAGCAGGAAGGGACAGGAAATAGCTCGAGTTTGTAAAAATATCCCACTAGACAAAGCATGGCTAGTGTGCTGACAAAAGCAGTCCACAAAGTTTTAAAATAAACAGCTCTGGTACAAACATTAACCTTTCACTGTCTTCCTACTGAACTACAGGCAAACAGCATCTCTCAAGTTCAGGTTCAAGTCAAGTCTGATTTTATCATCACTCAAAACTGTACGAGAACATATGTGGGGCGCATAGCAGAACAAATTACAATTATTCCTAGCTTCTGTGACTAATCTAAAAATATAACACTCCAAAAAAAACTATAAACCTTGCTAAAATACCACAGCTGACTGACATTATTGTCAGTCAGCTGACATTATTGTCAGTCAGACAATAATTAGTAGATTGTGCATGAAACAGCAATTTTAGTGAAAATCACATACAGCATCAGGTACATAGCACAACTTATGTCTGTTTGATCCACGTGTGTGAATGTGTATGCGTACAGCAGCATGCACTGTATATTGCACAATTATGTCAATTTGTGTGTGCACAGGGGGTTACTGTTTATCACAACTGCTCCAATGGCATATGTCGAGTACATGTAATTAACATGTTAGCTAAAGCTAATTCTGTTATACAGTTTGGTTACAATCAGCAAAGATATATGGCATTATTTTCTTTTAACTGATTAATGAAAGTCACAAAAGAGTTACAGCAGTATTATTACTTATCTTCACTGCTGTGAAGGTTTTATGTTGGTTACAGGGGGAACACACCAGTTTTAAGTGGTTTCCGCAGTTAAATACATGGCACAGTATATGCTGGTGGAAAATAAGTGGCGTACACACAGAAAATTAGTATCTGGCTCTAATAACTTGACATATGCCTCTAGAAAATCACCATATACCACTAGTGAACCAGTACATGACTCTAGAAAATCAACAAGAGTTGGAAAATGTGTTTGTATTTGATACATTTGCAGACATTTATACTTGTGTTTTCATGCATTATTTGGGGTTGTTGAGTGTAGACTGAGGAGCATAAGTTGCGTTAAGTTCTGATGACGTTACTTTATGAAGCTACTGTGAGGTTTAAGTCTCAGTTCACCAGATGCTGAATTTGCTGCCGACGCTAAAGTTAATAACACGAAGAGTTTCTGACTGACAGCAATGTTCCAAACCACCAAACTTAACACGACATTTGTCTAACTTATGGTAAAGTTGTCATTGTGCACACATGTAACTGATCAATAAAACGCTTTTGGTACTTACGTGCCGACTTGTTTGAGGGCGTGAATCAGGATTTTGTCAACTTCCTCCATCGCTGAAGCTTCTGTTTATATTACAGATTAAAAAATGCTAAGAGACAGGGTTCCAGCAACACATCGGCTGCTAGTAGTGTTGTTTAATAACACCAGATTAGCTGATATTAGTGTGGGTTTCCCATGAAAAGCAGGCTACACGACTAGCTTCCATCTTCTGTTAGCTAGGAGCTAGCTGCTAGCCAGTTAGCAAGGCTACTACTGGCTGCTAATCAACAGTGAGTCTCCGCTGCATTTGAAACGCCGTGATACAAACAAGCTTTTCATAAAATAAAAGACTCAGTTGCGTTTCCTAATAAAACATATCGCAGCTGTCTGCTACAGACGTAACAAATCTGACATTTATGGCTTGTCAAGTGTGGAAATGAAGTAATAAGAGAATGTAGCTGCGGTGTTTCTGGGACGTCGAGTTTTCTGTCGGCGTATTGTCGTCGATAACAAATAGTAAGCGGGTGACCAAGAAATACATTTCCCAGCATGCACCACGAGAGACAGTCTCATGACCGGATAGGTGTTGTTTAGTTGGCTAGATGGAGATCACGAGTAGTGGCACTGTAAGACATTTAATGATGAACTTTCTTATCACTGTGTTTTGTGTGAACTGCAAACTTTTCAGCTAACTGGAAATATTATTTTATTTTTATTTTATCTTTATAATGATTAAATATCACAAGATGATCTTAAATCTAGAACTGACTCAATATTATACAACATTAAAATAAGAAAATGCATCTTAACACAAGGAACAAGAAAAATTTACTTTTGAGCATTGCTATCTTATTCTGAAGCCCAAGATTTGCAGATACTGGTGACATATATCTTAATATGAGTTTTCCCAACTAGTTTCAGAATCTGCTTTTTCTAACTATGATATTCTGTTTGAGGAAATCTTACCAAGCAAATTTTAACTTGTGCTTTTGGCTGATTAAAAACAAAAACAAGATAAAAACACCCTGTAATATTTTCGTTTCTTATTTTTGAAGTAGCAATTTTTACTTTGACTTTCTTACTTTTTTATCTTAAATCTTGAATGGCCCTTTGAGGTTTAATGAAAGCAGGATGACTGTGTGTCCACTAGATGGCGGTAGCACAGCTGTAAACCCCGTGGAAAATCAAAGCAGAAGAAGAATCACGAACTAGAGGAACTCGGCCAGTGTCTCCCCCCCACCCCCCTCACCCCCGTCATGTTATCGATCACCATGTCGGTATAGAAAGGAAAATCCAGAACAAACAAACACCTTGTTCCGAAACGGAGTCTTTAAAATGGCAGGCGAGGAGGAGAGGGGGGTGGTTCGTGTCAAAGTCAAGGTAGGATGATGAAGGTCTGAGCAACAAATAGTCTGCCAACGTCAGCTTGTTAGGTAGCTAGCAACCCCCGTTACCCTGTTTATTAAATTGTCTGCATATATAGCGTTTGTAGCTGGCTGTCAGACACATATTTTAGCGACAAAGGTCGTGTGACATCAGCTGTAGAACAACGTGTTTCTTCTCTTTCGTGGTCACCTGCGTATTTATGCGTTTTGTTTATCGCCACATTGTTTGTTTTGCTGTGGATAAACAGCTGGAGGAGCTCATCTCTTCTTGCTACCACGTTATTTTAACAGCCTGTTAACACCTGGTTATAACTGACGAGCTGACAGTCACCGTTCATTAAGACATTATCGATCATATTATAAATATAATGCTTTATCCCAGACTAGTGGACCCGCACACACTGACGTCATCCTGTATGGAACGCCAGCGGTATCAAAATACCTCCTACGCGCTGTACGCGTGAATGCTGTAGACGCCGCTTCGTGACCACGGTTACTTCAGAGGCTTTTTGTGATCAAGTGCTTTACTTTGTTTGCAACATGGTAAACATGGTTTAAAAGCAGATGACAATCAGTTGTATAGAACAATACACACTACATTTTAAACATCTATTTAGAAGGTGCAAGTACTATACCTAAGTACAGTTTTGACATACTTTACTTGAGTTTTTCTATTTTCTTCTACTTTATACTTGTACTTCACTACATTTCAGTAGCAAATACCTAACTATACCTTTCACATTGTTAAATGTACTTTCTGACAGCTATAGCTTATTTACGAGTCACTTCTAATCTTAAGGTTCAGCAGTGCAGATATGAGAAAGGCCTTGCGATATTAGAGGCTTTGCGATCACTGTGTCACTTGCAAACAGTCCTGGAAAGTGGAAAGGTGCTCTAGATGATATACAATATGTTAGATTGTAGGAAAAAAAATGAAGATTGGGAACTCTTGTGTGAAGCAACGAGTAAGGATGTTTAAAAGCATTCATTTAATCAGGCATATTGTTTAAAACAGACCAGTTTTGACCTCACTGAGTCATCAGAGCAGAAAAAGTACAACAGATTGTTTGCACTTGTTATTTTTTATAGAATAATAAAGAACGCCACTTTTCCATACATGGTCATGTCCATGTACTACTTTTTGGTGAATAACAATGCAGTACATTCCAGTGGACACACTGTTGGTATCATTTTTATTTGCATTTGGCAGTGATGATAATTGAGATATTATGATTTAATGCTTTTCAGAAATGTGATGGGGTGCTTCCTGTGGAGTTTCGCTCCTTTGCTGTTGATCCTCAGATAACATCACTTGAGGTCCTTCAACACATACTTATCAGAGCGTTTGATTTGAATGGGTAAGGTTACTCTGGAATAATAATGTTGTATAATGATGTGTATATAAAAAAACATCAGAGTTTGTCCCAACCTGAGTTACAATGTGTGTCAGCATTTTCTTGTTTGATTTGTCTTTCAAATTAGGAAGCGTAACTTTGGCATCAGTTACATGTCTCGTGATCGGAGTGGTGCTGAAATGTATCTGTCCCTGGTGTCTGACTGGGATTTGGACGTTGCATTTGTCAGTGCAGCCAAACCATATTTGCAGCTCAAGATGGACATTAAACCTTCAGAAGACAGTAAGAACACATTCATCCTTAAACCAAATAACTATACCTAAAACTTTAAATGGAAAATGCTAAACAATCGAGGTGTTAATATTTTACACAGAACATAAATGTGGTATCTGCAGACAGCTTTCATTTTGTGACATTTAAGTTACATGTGAACCTAAACTGGAAAACTTTCATAATGAGTGTAGTTAAAACCTTTTAAACCTTTAAAGAAGAAAAAACACCAGGTAGTAGTTAAGTGGGAAAATTGGGACATAAGGGTGTTGAGGAACAGGAAATTGCACTTTCAATATCTAAAAATTATAAAGACTGTTTTTATAATGCAAACCCCTCCAGGGTCGTTTCTTGCTTTTTGGGGGCCATATGCAAGATTATTTTGGGGGCCCCTGTTTTGAATCGATATGAAAAATGTAAACCCTTTGATGATCTGTGGCAATGCATCACAGTAGGTTCTCGAAACTAAAATTAAAAACAACAACTAAGAAAAAATCAAGTTGACCCAAGCAATTTAAGGCTATAGAAAATATTATAACCAGGTTGCGAACCCAGATCTGCAGTGTGTCAGAGTGCAGAGTGTTTCCTTACCAGTTGAGCTAACAAGGACAATAGGCCAGCTCTGAACATGTCTGGTATAGAGCAAATCAAGTTAACATGCTGGCACAGCTGTTACTGCAGTAATATCAAAGCCACTTCCCAACGGTGTATAGAAGGTTCTTTTAATATTACAGAGCAAATATAATCTGTGAGATATTTGAATTACATTTAATTCTACTAAAATATTTTGAGACTAAACCGGTAGCTTGGGGGCCCCCTAGTGGCTGCGGGGCCCTATGCATCTGCATAAACCGCATAGCGCAAGAAACAGTACTCAACCCCTCATTTTCACTGCTGGGATTGCAACAGTTTTGAATGATGAACAAATGGGGCAGTGAATGTAGTTCCAAAATGTGCATTGTGCATTTCTTGTAGTAGTTCATGGTGGATTTTGCTGTTTGCACAGAACAAGGACTGCAGAATTTGTCCACCATCACTTCCATGGAATGTGCATTATCAAGGGAACTTTTAATAGCCAATAGTAACTGGAGAAATTATTATAGCAAGCAAAACCTGTTTCAGTGTTGACATGGGTATCTGCTAATTATTTTGAGACAAATTTTAAAAACTAAAAACTAAAATTAATGATTGACTCCACTACGTTTATTCCACTACAGGTCCTGTTATGGAGGACTGGGACATCATAAGCCCCAAAGACGTGATTGGCTCTGAGCAGCTTTTTGCAGAGAGGACTAAGTCTTTGGCATCTGCAGCGCTCCCCTTCACCCAGTCACTACTGTCCCAGGTTCTTTCTTCATTACCTAGTTTTTTTTACCTTCTATTCTCTACAAGTTGGACTTTTTGATCATGTTTATGTTTTATTTATGTTCAGGTGGGCCGGACCTTGTCCAAAGTCCAGCAAGCCTTCAGTTGGTCTTATGGGGAGGAGATCAAGCCTTTTAAGCCTCCTCTGAGTGATGCTGAGTTTCATAGTTACCTCAATGGACAGGGCCAGTTGACACGACCTGAGGAACTGCGACTGCGAATTTACCATGGTGGTGTGGAGCCTTCACTGCGCAAGGTAAGTTTTGTTAGCATTTTATTTGCATAATAATTTCATTTTTTGCAGACGTATGTTTAATTAAATAATTTGTACTCTATAACTGACTTTAATCACTTAAGGATTATCCATTCCATTGTCTGATGTTAGGTTGTTTGGCGGTACCTCCTAAACGTCTACCCTGATGGACTGACAGGACAGGAAAGAATGGACTACATGAAGAGGAAGACAAGGGAGTATGACCAGCTAAAGAGAGAGTGGACAGGTCGGGTCAGTCATGAGGACCTTGAATTTATCCGTGGAAATGTTCTCAAAGACGTTCTGAGAACGGACAGGGCTCATCCATACTATGCGGGCTCAGAAGACAGTCCACATTTGACTGCCCTCACTGATCTGCTCACTACATTTGCCATCACACATCCACAGGTTTGTATAGATTTTTTTTATTAGTTTGTTTGGGTTTGAGTCTGAGGGAAGCCCACAGAGTTGTTTCAAATGGATGTAAAAGTAGCACAATTTACAATAATCATGCTTATTGATGCCGCCAGGCTGTACCTCAAACCTGGAAATGAGATGAGCTGCAGAAGATATAAAATGTTGATTAGATATAAGCTTTGCACCTTGTGCGGGAAAAAAGGGAGAGAAATAAAATGTTTGATAAGAGATTCATCAATTTTGGTAGGTATTTTTCTAGGAATTTAATTAGAAATTGCAAGTGGAACCCAAAAAGGACAATGCACACTACTAAAAACTGAATGTGTGTGCAAGAACTGTTTAAATGAAAAACATCAGTATTAATCACATATGTATACACACATAATTTCACACAATGAGCAAAAATATACATCTGCTTTTGCAGGTACAGGCTCATTTACATACAGATGCACTCAGAATACTGATTATAACCTACTCATCACCTTCAAAGTCCTAATAGACTTAATGCAGTTGCTTGTTGTGGACAGAAGTACAAAACATGATGACTACAGACTATAATGTTAGGATAGTCTAGCATTTAGACCAGTTGTTACTGTATTTCAGCTTGTGTTGCACATTTTATTTGTTACCATATACTGTAGTTATTATGAGTGAATGAGGTTTGACTGATAAATTTGATTAGCTTTGTTGAAATGAGTGTCTGTGTGATAACTGAATCTCTTATTCTGCCTTCGCTTAAATGACTTCTGTCAATAAATACTTAATTTCTGACTTTTCCTGTAATCTGCAGGTTAGTTTTATTTTAAAAAAAGCATATCTACATGATTTTGAATTCTCTATTTTCTTTCTAAACTGTAGACTTCTGTAACTTAATATGGATGTGTTGTTTTTCAGATATCGTACTGTCAAGGCATGAGTGATATTGCCTCCCCTATACTTGCAGTTATGGACAATGAAGCACATGCCTTCATTTGCTTTTGTGGCATTATGAAGCGCTTGGAGGGGAACTTCCGGCCAGATGGGCAGCTCATGTCTATCAAGTTCCAGCATCTAAAGCTGCTTCTCCAATACTCTGATCCTGATTTCTACTCATATTTGGTGTCCAGAGGCGCTGATGACCTCTTTTTTTGTTACCGCTGGCTGCTTCTGGAGCTCAAGCGAGAGTTTGCATTTGATGATGCTTTGAGGATGCTTGAGGTTACTTGGAGCTCCCTGCCCCCAGATCCTCCTGAAACTGAAGTGGAGCTTCAGGGACCACCACTGGAGACAGATGAAACCGTGACCTGCAAAGGCAAGGACAAGACAGTTGAGAACTGCCTCAAAGATGATAAGGAACAAAAGGAGAAGCAGCGTAGGCGACATATGCTGAGGCCTTTGAGAGAAGAACCAGATGTAAGCAGGAATGCTCTTTCAGAGGAAAAAGACTGGCAAAATGCAGTTGCAAGTAAGGGAAGTGATTGTGATATTCATCATGTGAGTATGGAAAAAGCAGATTTGCAGACTCCTCTTTTTGAGAGGAAGACTAGTTTTGGAGAGTTTAAATATTATACTGCCCGAAATGAAGATAGCTTTGATATGGAGGATGCTGAGCAGCCAAAAGGTTTGGTGGCTTCAAAGTCAATACCTAGCATTGCAAGGCGCCAGTCCACAGTTGACAGTGAGGAGGACCCAGGGGAGAGAACACCTCTCATAAAAAACTGTGACAATGGTTGTTCTCCAATGTCATCACCTCCTCTCTTTCCTGGTGGCCTACCAATATGGAAGACTGGCTCTTCTGTCTCTCCCAAATCTTCCCCCTCACCCTCCAGCTGGCCCAGTGATTCTCCAGACCCTGCTCCAAAATCCCCACCCACAACAAATGAAAGAGAGGCCTTACCAACATTACCTGTTCCAGAAGTATTGACCTCCTCTGCTCAAGTGCTCAGCTGTACAGGCATCAACTCACTCACGACCTCCACTGTAAAAACATCTGTTGCTTCTCCCTCCCATACTCAGAATCGATCCCTACTCTCTTCACCAATTTTGTCTTTCGGAAGAGGCTCCTCGCTGTCTGGCAACAGGTCGTCCTCCAACAATCTCCCTTCACCTGGCATCAAATCCCCCAGCACCGCAGCTAACACTCCCAGTTCTACGAAAGCTGAGACCACCAGCATTAAACCGTGTTCCCTGCCACCTCCTCAAGAGTTTGGCAAAGGCAATCCCTTCATGCTGTTCTTGTGCCTGTCCATCCTGCTGGAACACCGAGACCACATCATCAAGAACAGCTTGGATTACAATGAGATGGCCATGCACTTTGATCGCCTTGTGCGACGGCACAACCTCAGCAAGGTACTGCAGCGAGCCAAGGCCTTATTTGCAGACTACTTGCAGAGTGAAGTGTGGGACTCAGAAGAAGGGGATGAAGTTAGCTCGGACTCCCCAACAACAGCTACCGCTGCTCAGCACTCCCCTTCTTCACCCACCTCTGTAAGGCCCCTTTACAGCCCTTTAGCATCACCTCAGTCATCATCTCCGAACTCAACCTATAACCTCGCAACCACCATTCCCTCCCCAACAGCTGAAGTTTCCCTTTCTCCCACTTCTTGATTCTATCATACATAATTGGCTTACCATCTTGAGTGAGCTACTGAGAAGACTGTTGTGACCCCTTGCAGGTGTAGATCTTTTGTTAGACAGCCTCTCACATTGAATTGGGCAATCTCATTCTGTTTATGCTTGTGTATATATGTATATATATATATATATATATATATATATATATATTCAATATGTCTGTCATTGTAAAATTTTCAGCCTTTTTGTTTGGGGATGAAAAAGCTAAATTTTTCATTGTGTTCTCTGAGGGTGCTGATGCATGACACATTAAACCCTATGATTCAGGTTTGACTGTCAGACAGTTGGGATGTCTGAGTTCTGCTGGAACCAACAAAAGTAGAGCCACTTGGTGCATTTAGCCATTTTGCCCTCTTTATTAAATTTGTTTACAAGCTCTTGTTATGTACAAAAACCAGCAGAAGTGCCCTATAGTACCCAAGTTACTTAAAAAACATAAAGGAAAAATCCAGATTCTGATTAGTTGAAAGTGTAATTGCTCTTGCTCATAAGAACATGTACAGAAACAACTGAACTTTTTAACCAAGGCCTAAGTCATTAATCAGGCTCAAAATAAAACCATGCCAGCACTAAGGAAGGAGACAAAGCCACTATGCATACTGTACTTACCACCTAAACTTCCTGGCATGGCCTGTCACCATTTACCTTAAAGACTAACAATAATTTTACATACAATAAAAATGTTCACATAGAACATGAAATAAATTGTAGACATGACTTCAGTACTTCATGCCCTGTGTTTCAGAGAGAAGTATTTGGAAGTTATATCTTCAACAAGGATCAGTTATATCTTCAGTTGTATTTTGTTGTTACAGATATCTACTGTCCTGGAATAATCCACCAATTTGAATCTAGTATTTAAGACTGCAACGTCACCAGTTTGAGTTCAGTTAAGGACTTACGTTGCATGGTTTCCTGTCTTTTGCTCCCATCATTTCCTGTTAGTTCCTACAATAAAGGCACAAAAAGTCCCCAAAATGGTGCTAAGCGGGGGGGGGGGAAGCAAGCAGAGTGGGAAAGCCTGCAGCTATGTTGGATTAAAATGTAGACAAGATCATTTTATCACTCCATGTAGACTGTACGCCTTTATGACATGAAAATACCTTCTGAGGAGCTAAGTTAGTTATGTAGAGGGAATAGAGAAAAAAGCAGTGAAAGAAAATTAAGGAAACTATGGTTCTGAAGCTCACACCCACAATTGGGCATTGTGTCTGTTGTTTGCTTACAGCTAATGTTTGTGCAGCTGGTACATGAATAAACAAATTACTCCAATCAATTTCAGTGCACATAACTTACATTTGTTCCACTTTGTCTGAAAATACCTTGAGAAAATAACCTTAATGATGTTAGACTGACATCTGAGCATGGAAACTACAATTTTATACTGGAAAGAAGGGAGGATCTGATTAAGAGACTGTTGAATCCTGTTGATCCTCTGTTTTATTATGTAAAATGGAGCATCCAGTAGTGACTAAAAGTCACTGTTACCTCTGCTGCTTTGGTTTTGACAAAAAATCTCAGAGTTCCCCAACTTTATGAAAGTGCAACACTAAATTAGTAGTGTTCTCCTTTTAGCCTGCAAATTCAAGAGTCATTGTCTAGTTCTAGTTCTATTAGATCTTGGTAGCCAAGTAAAACACCCACATAACTGGGTCTAAACAGAATCGTGTTGCCCAGACACTACTTATAGATTCTGTTTCATACTATGTATTTTCTTTATGTTGTAGATTAGCCAAAATGTGTCTTTTCACCATGTCATCATGTGCCATGAGTTTGCCATTTTGCCATGTCTTCTATGAGCAAAAATATGATTTTCTAATGGTTTAGTGTTACTTGAATGGTTTAAGCTACTTTATAGTCAAAACTGCAACATGAGGGATTTGGGGTTAATTGAATGTCTATACATGAGTTACATATTCAGAATGGGATTAAATATTAGCAGAACAATTATTATACGGTTACTGGTGTATTTATGGTTTTTCTGGGGGGAGTTTTCAGCTTTGAATGTGACCTAGCTGATCAAAAAGTCTCAGATGTGGCCCGTGGTACATAACAAGGATCATTAGCTGGAGCAAAGCACCATATCTTCATGTAGCCATGTTACACTGTAAAGATATGTGAGCCCAGTACTGTGCAGTGCAGTTTGGTGTTGATCTAGATTGTGCAAACATTTTGTTGATGTAGGCCTCATACATTCAAACTACAACCATAGTAAAGTAGTGTACGTTATTTAATGCTTTTCAGACATCTGTCACTTAGCACTTTGGTTATTGCTGTTTCCCAAAGACTTTTTTTTTGCTCCGTTTTGTGTGTTATGATTTAAAAAAAAAACTAATATTTGTATAAATTATGGTAATTTAACGCACAGTTACAGGTATTATACATGGCTGTTTTTATGTTTACTCATCTGCTTGCTTTAGGTAAAGGGAAAGTAGAATGAATATGATGTGATGCCACTTTGTACCACCAGTGACAAAAATATAAGCCTGTGTGCAACCTTGTGGAAGAGAAGTGCCTCACTGGTTTTAATATGTAGCCTTGATTTTTATTTTTTATTTTTTTTCCTTGCATTTTCTTTTGTGCTCTTAATGTTTGTCTACATTCTGTCATAAAGTCTGATCTAAAAGCCAGTTTTAGGGCTCTAGTTGGAAAGCTGTGACCAAACTATGATTTTGAGACAACTGGCGACCAGTTTATCAGTGATTGCTCTCTCCCCATTTTAACCATTTACCATATATAGTAAAGCTAACCAAATACCCATGAGTCTGTATTTCTACATGAATCTTAATTGCCTTTTTTGATTTCCTTTCTTCCAGGAAACAGGAAATGTTAGTGTGCGTGTTTTTATTTTGAAAATGTATTTGTCAAAATTGAGCTACTGAGTCAAAAGTATGAGACACTAATTCTAAATTTTGACTTTGTACCTAAATTTGGACATACAATAACCAGCATTTTATTTATTGGCTGGTAGAAATTGGCTCCTATGCTTGAAAATGTCTGAAATATCTAATGGAACTGATCACGGGAGCTGGACATGTTCCAAGCACCCCAGAAATATCTTTAAAATGATTTTATTCCAAACAAAGTAGAAAAGTAAAAACCTAAGAGATTTAAAGCAATCTTGGGATTCAGTCAATGTAGATGAAGCGCTGTGCGGGGTCGTAACATCACAGAGCGAATGGAACACAGTTAATAAATCAAGAGGTACACCTTCTGATTTTGGAGCAGTGCCCTAAATTCCCAAATATCCCAGCTCATTGTTAAGGTTTTGGAGCTTAATGCAGTTTAGTAAGTTGGAAAACTTTGGGATGTGTGGACACGAGAACAAAATCAGGCAGTGTATCTGTTAAAATTGTCATTTTATTTTTCATTTCAACATTGTTTACCTTCAAGACATTAATCTCTCTTGGCCTCGTTCTGTATTCTCTTACTGTAAATCTTTCATGTTTAACAGGAAATGTGATGGCTTTTTCTTCCAAAAGGGAAATCCCTTTCTGATGTGTGCTTCTGTTTTAAACAGAAACTAAAGCAATTATCTTGTCTTTAACAACATCCATGTAATTATTGCGGTTATTACTCTTACACTTGGTTTTACCTCCTTTTGTATATCAGTATTTCAATCATATTTAAAATGAACTGAGGTAACTGGAGTAGCTGGACTCTCAGCTAGAAATATGTGCATTTGTAAGAAAAACAAAGTTTCTCATTAAATTATATATGTGTACAAGGTTAAACTTTTTAATCATACAACACACAGCAGTGTTACTGATTGTATATTGGACACAAATAAACAGTAATCAATGCAAGTGTCTGGTTGATGGATGATTTTTGTATTGACTGAAAAATGCTGCAAATTCCTGAAAGGTTAAAGCACATTTTATAATTGCATTATGATGTTTTGTCGCTATTAATCCTCTATAATACTTAACGGTAATGGTTAATTGGTGACTCTAAGTTGTCCATAGATGTGAATGTTTCTCTGTATGTCCGTCCTGTGATAGACTGGCGACCTGGCCAGGGTGTATCCCGCATCTTGCCCAACGACTGCTGGGATAGGCACCAGCACTCCCGCAGCCCTTGAGAGGACAATCGGTTGGGATAATGGTTGGATGGATATTTGTTTCAGCATGTGATAGAACAGTTTGGAGCTGAGCAGTGTTCTGTTGGTCCCACACTAGATGTCCTCTAAGTCTCATGAAACACATGGAACTGAAACTTTTGAAAGATGAAATACCACAACAATGTTCAGTGAGCAATAAAGCACCTTCTTGGTGTTTCCTGTTGTAGTCTGTTTTGATCTGGTATGGACACTATGAACAAAAGCCTATGGACTTTCATGATGGTAAACCTTCCATAAAGATTGCAGGGCTACTGAAGAAAAGAAAAACTTACTTGGGCAGTCTTAGGTAAAGAAGGGAGTAAACATATTTGAATGCTTGTCTTTAGTCGGTCGTGTTAATTAAAACCCTGATTGGATTTGACCACGCTGTTTTTTTATCAGGGCAGAAACAAGGAAAATAAGCTTTTATTTTAATGTGTTAAACAGCACAGAAGATAGCACCTTTTGTATTAGTTCAAAAACATAGCCAATACAAAAACTACTGGTGCACCGAGCAACATGCACATAATGGGTCTCCCAAGGAAAACACTAACAGTTAATGATGGAAGCACTGTGAGAGCTGTGAAGAAAAACCCCAGAACAAGTTTTATCAGCAATCCTACAGAGGTTCTGGAACTTCAAACTGTTTAAGAATGCAACCAATTAGAATATGGTAATAAGGTTTTTTTCATAACCTTTAGTTTGTCTGTATTGTTGGGTCAGGTGCTTCTCATCTTCCTCTTGACACTACTACAATAGTTCTGTGTAGATTCTCAGTCATCTGAAGTTGTCTGGAAGTTGAGTCAGTCAGACTGAAGAAGCTATTTGGATAAATAGTGAAACGTATTTACCTTACAAGAAAAAAGCCCAGTTGCCATGACTCAACTTCCAGACTACTACAATAGTTGTAGCTCAGGTCAGGTGAGTTGGCTGGCCAATCAAACAGTAGTATCAAGGTCAGAAAACCAATTAGTGGTCATTTTGACTCTGACTCCAGCCTCACTCCACTCACACTTTTGAAGCTCTCCCAAGTCCTTGCAAAGCTTTGGTTGACCATCTTCTTAAGGCTGCAGTCATCTATGCTGCTTGTGCATCTTTTCCTACCATACTCTTCCCTTCCAGTCAACTGCTTCAATACAACACTGTGCAAACAGCCAGCCCTTTCACCAGGGACTTGTGGCTTACCCTCCTGGTAGAGGATGTTAGTGATAGTCTTCTGGAGAACTATCAAGTCAGCAGTATTCCCCATTTTTGTGGTTCCATGCACTGAACTAGACATAGGGATATTTATGTTGTATGAATAGTAACTTACTCAAAATGAAACATTTTGAGATACTGGATTTTTGTTCCTGGTGTGTCCCTCAAGGGGACAGTCTGTCCACAAGAATTTCCCCATGGGGATTAAATAAAGTATCAATTATTACTATTGTTGTTGTTGTTGTAAGCCATAATCATCTAAATGAAAACAAAAAACTGTACGTGCAATGCATGTACAATATTAAAGAGCTTCACTTTAGAATTTAAAAATGTTATGAATTATTAATTCATAATTTGTTGAGATGCAACTGTACATAACCATTGCAGACAAGTTTGCCTGTATTCTTCATGTTGCATTACCGTTAAACACCTCTTGGTGGCAGTAACATGCTCTTTGACCTTCTAGAAACGAAGAAGAAGAGGTGTGGTTATCCTGTGTCCGGTTCCGGGTCAACAGTCTCCTTCACAAACAGTCGAAATGTTGACTCGACTGTCACGGATCGGGCCCGTTTTGCCCCGGTCATTTACTACTCCGTCTCGGTTCGTGTCCCAGTCGAAACCGAGCGGTGCCACCGGTTCGACCGTGGTGACGGAGCTGTACCCGGCCGCGGAGAAGGCTGGACACGGCAAGGTCAGCGAGTATGTCAAGGTGAGTTTCTCTCCGTGTAAACGTTACCGTTACTCCGTGATACGGTAAAGTTAGTCTTTGTAAGCGTTTACTAACCGAACAAGCGTTACTTTACTGATAATCAAAATGTGTCTATTATGTGTACCATTGCCTAATTTAATTTTGTTGTTGCCGTGAACTGTTAGCTAACGTTAGCTGTAAACACGTTTGTACACAAGTAACGTTGAAACTGGTCAAGTTCAGCTTTATTGTTTTCCACAGTCACAGTGGATGTTTTTGAAGCCAGGACATTTATTTCACATTACATTACATTAAAAATGGTGATTTTGTAAATACTGATCATTCACAACATTGATCATTCAGACATTTAGATTTTTGAAAACAGAAGAAGCTCGTTACCAGTATAAATTGTAGATTAATAAAGCAGTGTTGTAATCTTGGGCTCTTTCGTCCTTGGTATATACAGTATATGTGTTACCGGAGGACGTATGTGTCGTTAATTAGTGTGTGAGTGAACCACGTGTGATTGGCCAGTTTCCTAACTTTTTAGAATCAGTTAATTGACTAATAGCTGAAGTTGTACTGCATCTTTCCATCTAAATCAAAAATGGAAAAAATGATTATATTTCTTCTACTTTGCATCGATTTAGAGGTGAATTACAATGTTTCATGATTGGCTTGACCTCTCTTGTTGTGTTCTTTTTTAAAATGACACTTGAATTGTTGATTGTTTTAATTGTTTAATTTTTCTTTTTCAGTTTTTTCAGTGTAGCTGAGTAACTAGCTTAGGGAATTAAGTTATTCTCAAATCATATTGTTTGAGAGAATTTTTATCTTCGTTTTTATCTTTGGAGTCATACTTTCACTCATCCCTAAGACAGCTGCTCCATCACCATGTAGCTCCATGGTTTACTTCTCTTCACTACTCTTCTCTCTGTGTGGGGGGAGGAGATGCTGGTTGAATCAGAGTACAAATACATGAGAGTATACTTGGACAATTAACTGGACTGGACAACAAACTCAGCAGTTCTGTACAAAAAAGCCCAGAGCTGGCTGTATTTTCTGAGGATGCTCAGGTCTTTCAGGTCCCCATGCTGCAGATGTTCTACAAGTCTGGGGGCCAGTGTCATTTTCTTTGCTGTGGTCTGCTGGGACAGCAACATGAAGGTGGCAGACACTAACAGACTGGACAAATTAATCAGGAGGGCTGGTTCTGTTCTGGCTGTGGAGCTGGACCCTCTAAATCTGGTCCATACTCCTCTCAATCCTGGACAATCCCTCCCACCCTCTTCACAGTTTCCTGGCTGGACAGAGGAGCACGTTCAGCCAGAGACTGATCAATGTCAAGTGCTCCACAGAGACACAGAATTATTTATGTCTTATTTAAGTTATCACTCTCCATTGCACTATATTCCACTTCGGACTATTATTGACATATTTCATCCATATTTAGATTTTGTTCTTATAATTTTTTTTGTATTTATGTGATTTTGAATTTGTGTTGGTTCTTTTCTTTACTTTTGAGCTGAGAGCAGCTGTAACAAGGCAAAACAATTTCCCTTTGGGATTAATAAGGTTTTTTGAATCTCGAATCTTCAAGATCCAGCATCTCATATAATTTACAGTACCACAGCTAAACAGAACATTCTGTTCATAATACCGATAATGATACCTCTCAATAAACTAGAATATTCCTTTGTTGCTATAATTTAGTCTTTGTCAGAAAATTGACTAACCAGCTGTTGAACCTTGTAAGATACAGCTGTTTGTAACCTAAAATCACCTCTCCCCACTCTAGCACACAGATGGTCTTTGTTCAGATTACTATATCACTTCTAAAAACAAGAGGCTGTGTGTCGGAGTGAAAATATTACTCTCCGTCAAACAGACTGTAAGGGAGGTCAGGAAGAAGCTGAATTCAGCAATAAGGTTGAGAGGTGACATAGGTGACTGAAAACAGCTGTATCTGATGCCTTTCATATATAATTTGTTACCATTTGTCTTTTGTCAGAATCCAGATTACCATGGCTTCTCCAGTGATCCTGTGGTGGACGTGTGGAACATGAGGTTGGGCTTCTTCTTTGGCATCTCAGTGGCTCTTGTTATCGGAGGAACATTTATCAACTATTTACCAGACCATGGGTGAGTTCAGTTTGTTTTTACACATCTGATGTTGCTGGTGAAAAGTGTTTTTTGATATTTTCTGCGTTTCTTTATACAGAAAATTCACAAAAATATTCACTCTGTGGCCGTGCATCTGTATCCTACCTCATTTACTGCATAGGCAGACTGCAACACTCAAGTTGAATAGAGCTGCAGTGTAGTGAATAATACAGCAGAAAGAGAACTTTAGCAAAATCACATACTCACAATATTGCCTTGAAAAAATCACAGTTTGTTTACATTGTCTCCTGTGTGTGTTTTCCAGAATGCGGCAGTGGGCCAGAAGGGAGGCAGAGCGTGTGATTCAGCTGAGAGAGAAGCAGGGTCTCCCTCTAATAGACGAGAACTACTACGACCCAAGCAAGATCGTTCTGCCCAAAGCTGGAGAGAAGTAGGATGTCCAGCGTCCAGCTACTGTATATCATGATTATTGTATTTCACTCTGATAGAATAAAGGATGTACTAATTGTGTAATTGTTATGTCTGGACAGTGACTTCTTGAAACTCACGATTTAACGTTTCATAATTCTATTCTTTATGGTATTTAGAAGGTAAAACTGTAAAATTATCAAAATTCAGTTGATCAAAATTCATTTGAATGTCATTTGAACACGTGTTTTGACACGTTGACAAGTATTTGCATCAATTTCATGTTAAAATGCATGGGTTAAGCATGAAATTATATCTCTAAGAAACCTTGTAATACAGTGACACAGGAATAAAATGGTTGGGTATATAGCACAGCAGCAGCTTTCCTGCAGTGGCCATACCTTACAGGTACATGAACCTGAATGGAAAAATTAATAACCTGTACTGTGTATAGAGTCATTAAGGGACTATCTAGACACCTTCAGGTTTTGCACACTTTACTATGCTGCTGATTTAGTTTTCAATACCACTCAAATGTTCTGACAGGATCACAAATTCAATAATTCAAATCAAAGTATCGTAGCACAGGATGTGAGTACTTTTTAAAACTGCAGAAATTAGAAAAAATGCTTTTACTTTATGGGTTATTCAGTTAAGATTTTGTTCAAAATGGCAGTTTTATCCATTTAAAATCAAATCTCAACTGAGGTGATTGCACATATGATTTCAACTTTTAAAGACGCTCATCAGCATCTACATCTATCAAGCTCAGTCTCTGGAGCAAAGGTGGAATTTAATGAAGTGTGTTTGCTAAAGTAGTGGAATACAAATTTAAAGTGCTTTGAATTTACTTGACTGTTTTCTGTTTGTGCTACTTTCTTCTTATTATTTGAAAAAGAATTGTACTTTTTAATCCACTGCCCTTAGTTATTTTACAAGATAAGAATTTCACCACAAAACAAGCAACACATGTAAGAATTTGTCAAATATTACTTACTGTATTTTACTTTTAATCATAATGGATTTGTTGACAAAAATTGTTAAAAATTTTGATAATACCAAAAATATCATTTATTTTCAGCTTCTCAGATGGGCTTTGATGGATTTGATGTTTTTCTTGTATTTTAATAATAGATATTGCAAAATGGTGGTTGGAATAAACATGCATTGTGAATTATGTTTCACTCACACACATTTCTCATAATTTTCTGAACTTTTAAAAAACAATCAGTTGATTAATCATGAAAATAATCATTAGATTCATCCAGTGAAATGCTGCACACACATGAACGCACCAGTAATAATATCCTACATATAACTAGAACTGCTTTAACTACTTAGGTACGTTTTCCTAATTTAAAAGCAGGAGTTTAATTCAATTCATCTTTATTTGTATAGCGCCAAATCATAACAAAGATCATCTCAAGGCACTTTACATAGCAAGGTTA
>JAUMHL010000028.1:1978535-1992130 GCA_032362345.1 Sandelia bainsii
ATCATTAGAAAACCATGTGCAATGATGGTAACACAACTGAAGACATGTATCTTTTCATGAAAAACGTGGTCATTCCTGTGTGTGTCCAAACCTTTGACTGGTAGTGTATATGTACATGAATAATGTCAATTTCAGCTGGTAATATTTTTTTTGTTTCAGGATTAAAACTAGATGTAGCCACCATTGCTAAAATCAAACGTAAGTATTCTTTAAGTCTTACTTTAGTGCTTACAGTGATCGACATGAGAGCTAGATTTGGCCATTCATCAGTGTTCTGCAAACTGTTTTTGTCTGTTTTGACAGAGATTCTTCTGGATCTGGAAGCTGCCATAGATTCGTATGATGTTCCAGTGGACAAAGGCATCACCAAACCTGGAATGTACGTTAAAGTGTGATAGTACAGTTCTGTTCTACTAACAGATTCAAAACTGAAAATCTTTACCTAACACTCCCAAAACAAATGACAAAAAAAATCACTAATAACTGCAGATAGGTCAGAAATAAGCCGTAGCAAGTTGTGCACTGGGGCTCAAAAATGGTGGAAAACTTTAACTTGTAATCATTAATGTGGCTCATAAACATTAATAAACAATAAAACTATTGGTTGTTTAAGAACATGGAGGAAAAACAGTCCACATATTTTGTAATACTGCACATCCATGCATATTGCATGTTAGGTTAAAAGCAGGTTACTTATTACCCTTGAAAAAGAAAACAGTTATTGTACTTAGTCTGCGATTATTATTATTTTATTAGGTCAGGCTGTTGACAGAATTATATATAGTAAGTTTACATGCACTTAAGTAACAAGGTTGCTGTCGGCTTTCTCGATTAAGCTGGTTTCTTAACTGTCATTTAAATGGGGAAACCTGGTTTCTGTAATCAGGGTAGGGGATAAGAGAAACCTGATTTTCCCCAGGTAGATTTTCTCCAGAGAACTCAGATTACTCTGCCATGCATACATGTAACTGGGTTTCTAATAGACTTTTTTATAAGAGCGCATGTGCAGGACAAAGGCTGCAGACACTCGCCACTATTAGATGTCTAAATAATTGTCTATGGGGCTTTCATCATGTATTTCCTTTTGATTCATGTCATGTCATGGTGATCTAACTTTGTTAAAAGTGTACCACTTTGTGGACCCACAAAAAACAAGTCAAGCCCAAACTCCTTGAATGCTACACGGCCAAGTTGTGGTAAACCTTGGTTTTCATTCCTGTCACTGGAATCAGCTGCTGGTAAAACCATAAATCAGACAAACAATATTGTATGTTCCTTTTAAGTCGCCACAGAAAATTAATTGAATATGAATATTATTATAAAATGTCTTTGTCTTCATCCGTGTCAGCTTCATCTATGAGCTGTTAGAAAGAGCCCACCTGACCTACAGAACCAAGACTGCTGTCTACGAAGCTCTGGAGCAGATCAGTGGATACTTAGCAGGACGTCAGTATATGACACTATTATATGGACCATGTTATAATACAAATCATGTTTTAAGCAATTCATAAAATTTACATTTAATTGTGTGACAAATTTCTCATCAGAGACAGGGATATTCCTGAACACGGGTGGACTACAGAAGCTGTCTGATATCATACAGGTATGTTCTTTGGTGAGGTTTTAAATATAGTTGTGCACTTTTGGAAAGTCTCACTCTCATGTCTGTGTGGTTAGCTTAGCTTAGCATAAACACTGGAAAAATACATACATGGAACTGTAGCTCCAGTATGTAACTCCTGCTGAAATCTAAAAGTGTGTTTTTTATGAGATAGGTACCTTAACTTAACTTAATTTTAAACTTTTAACTTTTTGGCCAAAAAGCCAATAGCCAAAAATGTCTATAGTCATCTCGTCACCTGCTTTGTTGTTGTATATTGCATCTGACCATTTCTTAACCAAAATTTAATCTTTACATTTAAATTCAATTCAATTCAGTTTATTTATATAGCGCCAAATCACATAAGAATCATCTCAAGGCACTTTACAGTTAGATAAGAGTATATAATCATACAGAGAGAAAGCCCAACAATCCCTTCTGAGCAAGCACTGGGCGACGGTGGAGAGGAAAAACTCCCTTTAACCGAAGAAACTTCCAGCAGAACCAGGCTCAGGGTGGGCGGCCATCTGCCTCGACCGGTTGGGGTGAGTGGACAGTAGAGAGTGAAAGAGAGCAGATAATAATAGCAACAGCAAAACATGGACAGGACAATAACAGCAGCTTCCTCATGGAGCCAGACAGCAGGACCTGGGTCACAGCGTCATCTCCGATGATGAGGACCTGGAAAAAGGATAAAAGGCAAGAGAGAAAGAAAGAGGGAGAGGCCCACAGCCTGTATGCTTATGTGCTTGGGAGAGAAAACAAAGGGTTAAAATTATGTAAATAATCAAACTAAATAATGAATGAACATGATCTCGTCGGCAGGTTTAAATAAGGTCTAAGTCTACAATAAATACTGTCTATGGACCAAGGACCAATAAACAGGTCAGAACACAGCTACTAATTAAACGTTAGGGCATATAAATAAGTTTTAAGTTTAGATTTAAAAACATCAGCAGAGCTAGACTGTCTGATTTCAGCAGGGAGGTTGTTCCAAAGGAGCGGGGCACGGTAAGAAAAGGCCCTGCACCCTGCTGACTTCTTAACTCTAGGGACAGACAGGAGCCCTGCGCTCTGAGAGCGGAGGGTACGAGGTGGAATATATGGTATGGATGTTCAACATGCATATTAGTTGATCTTTGGACAGTTTGTAGTCAGCACTTTAATATGTTTGATGTCCTTTTGTAAGACTGAAAAATAATTGGCAGAACATATCTTTGCAGCAATTAGGGCATTTCTTGGTGTACTGCAGCAACAATAGTTTGTCTTTTCTTGTAGCTGGTGTTCTGTGGGGAACCATCAGAGAAGGACACAAAACAGCAGATGGAGACAAACACGGCTCATTTTAAAGTGTGTATTCTTTAAAATCCATGAACATACGTAAGTGATTATTGCTGATCAATTAAAAGGAAACCAATGCTCACTGTTCCTTGTCTCAGGTTCATATTCATAAAGACACCAGCTATAAGAAAAAACAGAGCACTGATGTGTGGGCTTCATCTTCATCAAAGAAACAAGGTACGATACACAATCTTTGACCTGTTTTCTTCACATAGTTATAGCTGTGGAATGATTTTCCCCTTTTTAGTCTGATATATACACTGAATTAGAAAGGGTAAAGTGCCAATCATTATTAATGTACAATGGAAACAAAGACAAATAATTGAAGGAGAAGATGTGTTCAAACTATTAAATTATCTGTGCTGAACACTTAGTAAGTTAATTATGTCAGAAAGTGGGTGAAGCAGTGAGGAGTGCCACCTCCATGTTTCAGTGAAGCTCAAAAATCTACCCCAAGACTGAAACTATCTTGTTTTTCATAATACTTTTTTGTTAACTTATCTCAATAACTACTTGATATGGCTAATAGACCTAGAGGATGGACCCTGTTGAAGAGTTTAGTTTAATTCACAAATCCCAGTTTTGCTTGTCTGTTCTGTTGCACTAAATTGACCTTATGTCTTCCTTTGCACGTTGTAGGCAATGTTCTGAGTTACTGGTGCTTCTCTCCTGGCTTCAGCATGCAGGATTTGGTGAATCAAGGTGTTCGCTGCATCATTTTGACTAGTGGTACCCTCTCTCCCCTGTCCTCATTCACTGCTGAGATGAGGATGTAAGTTACCTGTCGCTCCTCAAACCTCCTTTTATCTGTAAATGTGCAAAAGTACATTTCTTCAGGTACTTTATTACAAAGCTGATTGGTCTGAAGTGGTAGGTTTGTCCCACTTAGCACTTTCCCCAAGGGGATGAATAAAATATGTATATAAAATGTAATAAATTTTAATCACTGCCCAGCACTATTAAAAACATAATGCTGAATCACAAAATTGTGTTTATACATGAGAAAATAGGCGTTCTATAGTTCAAATCTGCCTACTGCAAATCAGGTTTCTCTGATCCCTGGTTACAGAGACCAGCATTGTCATTTAAGATATCATGTTAATAGAGAAAGGCAACTGTAATTAAGTCCAAGTAAAGTGTCTGGTTAGAGGGTGTAGCCCAGATCAGCATGAGAAGTAAGGGTCGCTAATGTCTTTTGCTATTCCGAGGATAAAAATGTCGTTTTTTCTTTGGAATAAGATAAAACCTGCAGTTGCTATAATCAGTATAGACTGAGACTAGAAGCAATTAATAGGGTAATAATTTGTGTGTGCATTTAGTGATAAGTTATTCTTTGCCTGATTTGTTTAATACCAAACTTGAGTAAAGTCAAATCAGTTTTAGCTCTACCAGCTCTAGAGACGTTCTGTCAGATTGTCCAACACTGGTCTCGACTGAAATAACGTAGTACACCAAAAAATAACACTAGAAGGACAGCTCGGCAAGAATTGCTGTTTAGAATATCTAAAATTTAAACTTTCAAACACTTAAGTATTCGTTTATTCATTAACAGCAGGTAAACTTGATCTTGATTCTGATGTTTATGTCTCTACTGTTGTTGTAGACCATTCCCAGTGACTCTGGAGAACCGCCACGTGATTGAGCGAGATCAGATCTTTGTTAGCATCATTGAAAGAGGCCCAGACGGAGTGCAGTTAAGTTCAGCGTTTGATAGAAGGTCAGTAATATTTTCTACCATTTTATCAGCATATGAAAAGATACAAACAAATCATATATGCAATTTCACACAGTTGCCCAATATGAACCAAAAGATCCTTTTTATGCCTCCGTGCCGGTGATAGTCAGGACTGGAGGCATTATGTTCTTCAAATTTGGCACAAATTGTCACTTGGGGTCAAGGATAAGATAATATCTTTATTTGCCATTTGTACACATACACTGAGTACATATGTCTGATGAACTGATTAGATTTTGGTGGTTCGAAGGCCAAGGTCAATGTGTCATCATGTATGTACAATTCTCATCAGTGCTACATCTCAGAAACGCCTGGAAGGAATTTTATTACATCTGGCACAAGCATCCACTTGGACTCATGTATAAACTTATTACAATATGACTTTGCACAGACCTGCATGTAAACTACAGTGTCACTGGTTAGCGGAGGAAAATGTGGTAATTCTTGTGTTTTTGTATTGTGTATTTGCTGGACTGGACAGGGTTTCATTATCTGTCCTCACTTTCTTGTCATCTTTTGATTGGTTTATTGAGCTTTCTAAATTAAAGCAAATTGCTGCACTTAGCAAAGAAAAATCCCTTTTCATCAACTGTACCTTATGTATTATTTTTATTTTGAAATAACTCCTTGATGTGACTTTTAACTCGTAACTTGTAGCTCTGCAGATGCTTCACCTTTTAACAATTGCTTATTGTGAATGTGCACATCTTTTGTGACAGGTTTCTTCCTGAAAACATGGCATCTTTAGGCAACACTGTAGGTAAGGTTAAAAAAATGTACAATGTCTATATTCCAGTACGTTTATGACATGTTTTTTTTATCTGTTTTTCTGCACCATCATTGTTTTTAGGCAAATATGTAGAAGACATTATTTTACCTCATGTCATATTTGAACGAACTTATTGGATGTTTGCTGTAATTTGTAATTGTGCTTGTAGTATGACACTTTTCCTTACATGATCTGTTTTCTCCACAGCCAACCTGAGTCGTGTTGTTCCTCATGGTCTTTTGGTGTTTTTTCCTTCTTTCCCTTTGATGGAGAAAACACTGGAATTCTGGAGAGTAAGTGGAAAATCATCTGCTGGAAGCTCTCACTTTTGTCTTTAATTAACTATTTTCAATTTCTTAGTTTTCTGCATAAATTGTTCATGTACGGTGATCTTACTGAACACATCCATTAAACATACAGAGTGATGGTGGAAAAAGTAAGTGAGACACTGTTTTAATAACTGGTTGGACAACCTTTGGCAGCTCACAGAACTGCTTCAGCTCAGACATATTCTTAGGATGTCCTGTGTGAACATTTCTCTTCATTTCACAGCCTCTCTACTTGGGTTGAGGTTTGGGCTCTGACTGAGCCACTCCAGAAGGTGGATTTTGTGCCTCTGAAGTCATTCTGAGTGGATTTACTCTGATGTTTAGGGTCATTGTCCTGCTGCATGCCCGAGCTTCTTCTGGGCTTCAGCTTGCAGATTATTACCCTGGGAATAAATTTCCCAAGAACAAATTTTTGTGTTTCATTATCTTAGAAATATTGTGTTTGTCAATATTTGTGTCTTTGGTGAAGATCAGATCACATTCTATGACCAATTTATGCTAAAAACTGGGAAATTGCAAATAGTTCACTTACTTTTTCCTGCAACTGTATTATCCCCAGTGCATGCTGGGGTGGTTTCTAACGCTACATCATGTTGTACCTGCAAAAACATGATTAACACTCAGTTAATCAAATAAAAATTGGTCATGGTTTCAACTCTCTAGTCTTTATTTAGGGCACATAGGCACAAGATACCTTCTTGCAGGATTAACAGATTAATCGTCAAACTGCTTTCTAACAACTATATTAACTGGATGAGAACTGACAGGTTTGTTTTAGCCCGATGTTTGCTGTAAGCCTCAATCACTTCAGCCGCCTTTGAAGGACAGGACCCAGAACATTTGGGTTGTGTTGTTGTTTTTTTGGACTTCACAGTGTCTCATTAGCTGATCTTTTCCCCCTCAAGCTCCCTTAAACAGTCATGCGCCTAAATTACCAATAGATACCGTTGATAAATAAAGAAACGTGTGTGTATGTTCTCTCTCTCACCAGGCGAACGGACATGCAGATCGCATTGAGAACATAAAGCCAATGTTTGTTGAACCTAAAGGAAAGGGCACCTTTAATGAGGTGAGAGTGGTTTTATCGAATGCCTATGTTCATCTGCCCTTAGACAATTTCATTAAAGGAACGTTTAACCTTTTCTTTTTGTCTGTTCTTAGGTTATTGATGGATATTACAACAAAGTCAACGATCCAGCATCTAAAGGAGGATCTTTCTTTGCTGTGTGTCGAGGAAAGGTGAGGGCAATCTTAAAACACTGCTTTACGTAAATCCCTCGGTCTCCAAGAGTATTTTAGATAAAGATACAGTGAAATGTATACAGTTACCATACCAGAGTAGGTACTGCTACTGCTATCTACTCATTTCTTCTGCAAGGTACAAATATGTACACAATAAGTTCTGTTTGTGTCTTTTTCTTCTTGCTAATGCAATTTACTTTCAGTGTTTGTGTTTGCTTGTCCTTTTTTTCTGACTTTGTTTCTTGTGGTTTAGTCGCTATAATCTCCTCATTAAATAAATCCTGATCAACTTTGAGTCAATTAATTAATTTCCTTCATATCACATAAAGTTACACTAATGCCTTCGTTTTAATAAACGTCTTCCTGTGTCAGGCTAGCGAGGGTCTGGATTTTGCAGACACCTTTGGTCGGGGTGTCATCATCACTGGCCTCCCCTTCCCTCCTAAGATGGACCCTCGAGTCATCCTGAAGATGCAGTTCTTGGACGAGATGTGCCGGAAGAAAGTTCCTGGGTTGAAGGTGAAGGGGGGAAACCACTTGATGATGTGTTAGTAGTTGAGTCTGGTGGTTGTTATCTTTATCTCTGTTGTCATCTGTGTGTGTGTGTGTGTGTGTGTGTGTGTGTGTGTGGACAGTACCTGTCTGGGCAGGAGTGGTACAGACAACAGGCCTTCAGAGCTGTCAACCAGGCCATCGGTAGAGTAATTCGCCACAAGGAGGACTTTGGAGCCATCTTCCTGTGTGATCAGAGGTCAGATATGGAGCCCTCAGTCATCAGCAACATGTCATTAATTATTCTGAGACATTTTGGGCCTTGTGCAAGAACCACTCATACACCTTTCTGTGCTCTTTAGTGGCTCAGACAGGTGATTTAAAAAAAGTAGAGCTAAAACAACTAATCAACTCTGAGCCAGCGTCTCAGGCACACCGAGCAGAACAGGTGTGTCCTGAAAAGTTAAATTTCCAGTCTCTGCCTCCTAAATGCCCACTTTTATCAAACACACTCCACTAACTTTTTTCAAACTTTGAAATTCTCTTTCACAGCCACAGAAGCTTTTATATGTCTGATTTTACTCACAGGTTTAGAAACTCTAATGCCCGGGCTCAACTTCCATCGTGGGTTAGGCCTTATGTGCGTCTGTATGACGGCTTTGGGAATGTGGTCCGCGATGTCTCTCAGTTCTTCAGGGTGGCACAGAAAATGGTAGGTTCTAACATGCACACATATTTCAACAGCCCTGTCTCTTCCCAGAAAATGATGATGATAATGCTCTCCTGTGTTTCCTGTCAAAGCACAGAGAGCAACTGTACACTCTCTCTGCACACAATTACATGCACCTGTTGGTCCCACTCACATCTCAGAGGTTGCAAGACAATCATCAGTGTATATAAATAACAACACGTCATGATGCAAGGTCTCCAGGCACCCTGGTAGCTGAATTACATAACCACAACTTCCCTGGTTCTGGTCCCTGACTGGAGACCTTTGTTGCATATCATCCCATGCCCTCTGCCCATGTTTCCTGTTCTCTCTTCACTTAAAACCGTTGAATAAAGGCTCAAATGTCTGAGCAGTCATAACAAATATGGAAAAGCTTTGTAACACTAACAATCTGATTTACTGAATCCATTTTCAGCCACAGCTCTGTACGTAGCCTGTGATTAACAAAGGCAGCGGCTCATTATACAGTGAACGGATCGTGGGACTGAAAGTCAGCCTGCATTAACATGTCTGCTAGTATTAGTGTGATCCTCTCTTAAATGCTTGTGCAATGAAATGTGTAATCTGTGACCCTGATGTACTGTGTCTGTCTGTGGCAGAAACATATCACGTCTGCACCTGAAAAGCAAGAATAGAAGCCTCTCTGGATCTGTTCCGATTGTGTTTTGGTCCTGTTCTAGTTTGATTTGTCATCTTGCTCTGACTGTGGTTGTGTTTGACTGTGCCAGAGGCCTGTGGCAGAGAAGAAGTCTTCAGCAGCAGAGAGCTGTGGGACAGTGTGTTCTTCAGACACTCCATCCTCTGGCTTCACATCCTTCTCATCCTCTCAAAGCTCCAATGCCCAGAAAGCCAAGATGCTTGACGCCCATATTCCCAGCCTGAAGAGAAGGAGGCTCAGTGAGTGTGAATTTTAGGGGAGGGTTTCTAAAATTCCTGAGACATTATACGATGGGCAAGTTTCATTGTTTGTTACCTGATGTCTGGTCTTTGTGATCAGATGAGCACAGTGGAGCCAATGGGATGGCCAAGATCTGCATTGAGTACGAGTGTGAGGTGCAGGAGAGTCAGAGGAGACCAACCAACCTGCTGGATGCTCTGGAGCGAGGTGACCATCGCGGTGGAGAGGATGATGATGCTGCTGTTGGGGAGGGGAAGGTAGCATGTTTTCTTTGAAACACTTTGCTCTGTCTTGCAGTTTGTGATTTAGATTTTTAAGAGGACTGTATTAGTTTGTTAATTTAAACATTTTTCCTTTTAAGGCACATCGTCTGTCCACACTCTGTCTACAGAATGATAAGAGAATGGATGATGAGTTGCGGGGAGGAAAACGTAAAATCAAATTGGTCCAAGAACAGGTACATGCTCCACTAAACGACACCGGGTTTTCTTTTTTTAGATGCTTTACACCATTAGAAGCCGAACCTAATAGCCTCTCATCAGCTGCTGCAGTCATAATCTCAGATGGAGCAGATGGTGATATTGCTGAGGCTGCAGGTGAAAAGAAGGTGTTTTGGACATGTCTGTCATGGCCTATCTGCTTTGCTTGTTGGATATCCTGAGGCTACTGAGGACTGAAACATTCTGCAGATTAAGAAAGAAACTATCTGAGATGATAGTCCACATTATCTGTTGTCCATGACAGTCAGCTGGATAAAGATAAACACGATAAACTGATTACCAAAATAATTTGGTATTAATAACTTAATAACAGCTTTTCCTTGACATGAAAAAAAAAACAAAAAACACTACAGTTAAACCTGTAAACAGCTTTCTAAGTTAGTCTTGGCATTAATAGAGTCTTTTAAATAAAATCCAATTAAGCCTTCCTTGTTGTCAAATTTTAATGTAGGAATATTAGGTCTATGCTGAAATATTCAGCATCAGGGAAGAGGAAAATAGCAAAAGTCCTGATATCCAAATAGCAGAATTTGCAGTCGGGACAAAAAGCGTTATAATTCTGCACATTTTTATATTATCACAGCAGTAACAACTAAATCTGTGGCTTGGCCCAACACATAACCGCTGGCTAATCATAGCGCTTCTTTGTGGACTGGTGCAGTCCACTGGTGCAGATCACCCCACCTGTAAATCACAGAGCTGTTATTTAATTAAAGTTATCGCAAAAGAAACCAAGAAGCAGTATAGTAGGCAGACTGATGAATTTAGTTTTTACAGATCATGATTACATGCATGATATTATCTGTGTTGTATTCCTGTATTTTCTGTATGTACTTGATGGTTTAAAGTATAGGACTTTCCCAATTAATTTTAATTGTTTAATTGTTATGCTCCTGATAAAATTACTTCAGCCAAATATTCTGTGGTAAACTCATTTATGTATGCATATATTGCATATATATATGCATTATGCATATATTTATGTTTTTATGCCTCCATGCCAGCGATAGTCAGGGCCAGAGGCATTATGTTTTTGGGTTGTCCATCCATCCATACTGTCACCCAAACGCTTTTAAGGAATTTCTGTAAAGTTAGTACAAATGTCCATTTGGATGATGAACTGATTAGTTTTAGGTGGCCAAAGGTCACAGCCACCTCATGTTCATCCAATTCTTCTTGTGAATGTGATGTCTCAGGAACACCTCCTGGGAATTTCTTCAAATTTGGCACAAATTGTCACTTGGGGTCAATGATGAACTGATCTGATTTTGGTCACTGTGACATCGTGTATGTCCCATTTGTTTGTCTTCCTTATTGTTGAAGAAAATGAGCTTGTCGGAGGATGTGTCTGAGGAAGGTAAAGCCAACAGGGCTAAGACGTTCCTAGCAGAGATGAAGACGTCACTGAGCCAGGTCAACTTTGACCGCGTTGTTCAGGCTCTGCAGACGTACAAGAAGACCGACAACCTGGATGTCCTGCTGACTGAGACGGCTGTCTTAACTGAAGACACTAATACTCACAGCCTGCTGCGAGGTAAGTCTGTAATGAACAGTGACGTATCTTATGAATACTGCACACTTTATACTATGGATAAACAAATTTTATTTCTCAAGATAGACAACTAATCAGGATACCTAAATAATAGTGATGTCTACAGTGTAGTGTACTTGTTTTTACCAAGAGTTTGTCACCAGTTGATTCTAACACAGTCTTCTCTGTGTCTCAGGCTTCTACCAGTTTGTTCGGCCACATCACAAAAAGAGGTTTGATGAGAAATGCCAGGAGCTGACTGGGCAGGGCTGTGGATACAAACCCGGACACTCGCTGTCTAAGGACGAGAAGAAAACACTGATGCAGAAAAGTGGTACGAAACATCATCCCAACCCAGACAAATATTTATTATATGTTTACTGTATGTGACAGTAAAATTGTCAGCTAACTGGTTTCAAACTGAAAATACTACAACAAGAAAATGGAGGGTTCATCTGTGCTTACCTGTATTCTAAGATAGATTTAAAAGCTTCACAGAGAATAACTTCACAGTGCAGTAGGAAAGAAAGACAGAAGCTGTAACAGTTTGTTTTATTAAAGCCACAGACAAACAGCCTGCTGTGGGTCTGACCTCCTCCAGTGGGACATCAGCCTGCACTCAGCTGAATACACAGCAGCTCAACAGAGGAGGACACCACCTAAACCAGAAGGGATTGAAAGAACCTCAGACTGGTAGGACAGTATGTCCTTTGTAGTTTTTAGATGCTGTGGGCACCTCAGTGATTTTTTTAATGTCTGGCACCTCTAGAGGAGAACAGTCACAGTCTATCTGGCATTAGAAGGGCAGCATGTTTAGGGATTGTAAATAAATTAAACATCTAATCTGTGCCAAGTATTAGGGCTTTAAAATTTATTATTCATGCCATGGAGTTCAACATTGCAATAGCTGCAATTGGTAATGATTCATAAAGTGGGTAGGTCCTGCTTATTGTGTGCTTTCTTTGAGCTGTAATGTAATGTGGAGAGAAGCTGTCAAAGATTTCTATGACTCAGACTCATTGAGTAATTTGTCCAGTCAGCATAACAGTATATAAATCAATCATAGATCATTTGTAGGTCACTTATTTTTTCTTGCCACTGTCAGTTGGAGAATAAGTGTGATTTATGGTTTAAATTGATTAAAATTAACTCATGTACTCTCTCCTTGTGCTGATCAGGTTCTGCATCAAAAAACGAGTTCCACGCTGCCTTCCTGGCTGATGTTAAAAAATCTCTGGGAGCCGAAAAATCAGCTCAGCTCTTCCAGGCCATTCACAGCTACAAGAAGACGGACAACTATGAAAACCTGGTGACCACAGTGGTGAGCTTGTTCACAGAGAGAGATGAGGACTTCAACCTCCTTGTCAGTAAGTTCCTCCAAACAACTACATATTTTTATTTTCTCCTCGTGAACATGAACGTCTTGTCACTGTTCACTCACACTGTTCTTTTATATTTCTTTTCTTAAGGATTCGGGATGTTTATTCGCCCTCAACATAAGAAGCAGTACAAAGAGATGCTGGATGCTTTGATAGGCCAGTCAGCTGCAGCTACCGACGTTGCTGCTGTGAGTGAAGAGCAGCAGACACAAGGTGAAAAACAACCCAGTGTATTATAGTCTAATAGAGATATGTTTCTGTTTCGTTTATCTTGTGTTATAGGTTTTTTTAGTTTTCTTGTATTGTTAGTGGGGAGGTCGGAGGTGACTGAAATCATCAGGAATAATCCTCATGCTATAATAATCTTCAAGCTTTTTGTCAGTGTAGTTACAGAAGACACAAGTGGGACAAAACGTACGTAGCCACTTTTTTAATTTTTTTATTATCACGTCAGAGTGCATTTTTTTCAAAGGCTACTACAATGAACAAGGTGAGAAGTTTGCTTTTACCAGAGAAAGGAGGGGATCTTCCTCACACACAGCAAGAGTGCAGAGGGTAGGTCTAAGGCTTAGTAAGCTTGCAATCGGATGTTGCTGCTGTTATAACTACAGCATCTGCGCTCCAGAGCTCTGGAGCCCAAAAAGAGGGATTCGTGTCAGCCCCACTCACTTGTCTGTACTTATCTGGGATAGTCATGCTGGCAACCTGTAGAGCAGAGGTCGCTAACAGGCAGACCGCAGTCCGGATCAGGACCCAGACTCTCCTGTCCGGACCCAGAGCCGGAACTGACTTGTCATTAAGATTTATTCAGTTTTGGTGGAGATTATAGTTTGACCGGCGACTCTTTTCTGACAGTGTTTCTACACCGCTACTCAGCTAAAGGCCCATCCTACCTGTCTCTGATTGGCCCGTACTCGTTGCCTTTGTCATTCCAGGTTAGTTGGGTTTAAGCATAAGGACTGAGATTGGTCAAGGTGAGGGCAAGAATCAGCCAATCACAGGCAGAGTAGGGCGGGCCTTCAATGAACAGAGGCGCAGAAAGTAAACAG
>JAUMHL010000028.1:1998768-2028667 GCA_032362345.1 Sandelia bainsii
AACGGAGAGCTGCTGTAACATGCCAAAACAATTTCCCTCTGGGATTAATAAAGTGTTTTGAATCTTGAATCTTGAATCTTATTTGTACTAAACTACTACTTGAGTAAATGTACTCAGTTGTGTTCCCCCAAACAGTCCAGGCCAAAGACTATGTGTGAAGGGAACAAATTAAATTATAGACAGAATGACTAAGAACTGACACTTTAATCATAAAATATTTCTTAAAATGATAGAATCAACCCGATTTAAAGGGTACGCTCACAATTGTGTTGACACACTGGATGTTTTTTTCCACCACCACCACCAGACATGATTCTATTTTCGTTTGATAACCTGTTATGCACACACAGTAAATAATCAGGAAACAAAGACAATCATCTTATTTTTCTGATGTTTTAAGCTTTATATTGTCTTTATATAAACATTATAATACATTTATGGACAGGTGTGCACATAGTCTGGAAAGACAGTCTCAGAGTGACTCAGGGATACATTTCACTGCCGATTGTATAACTGTGTATGTGACAAATAAATCTCTTGAATCTTGAAAACATATTTTGGAGAGATCTCTCAAAAGCCTGTATCAACATTACAGTGGTTACAGCAAGCTAAACCTGTTTCAGTGTTTATATGAGGACCTGAATATTGTTTTAAGACACACTTGAAAAATTATTAACCTAAACTTGAAATAAATCTGACTTAGTCCCAGCCTGAAATATAATACACCTTGTCACTTTGCCATAAATCCCAACCTACAATAACAGCTATCACTTTGATTTCCCCTTTGGTCAGTCTATAACAGGTTTTGCATTTTCTGCCTTAGATGAGCAGTACCAGGGAGGTCTTCATCAGAAAGCATCCTTCTCACTAAGGCATTTTTTACATTTGGAACTCAAAGAAGAATCAGTGGGTCTTACGTTTCTTTTCTAAAACAGCCCAGAGATCCAAATCAGAGCCCACAGCTCCACTGAGTAACAGCCCCCACTCTGTGCAGAGTGCTTTTGGTACAGCTGCTTCAAACCTCTTCAATACGCCAGACACAATTCTCATCCACATAACTTGTTTTATCTCCTGTTGAATATGGAGCAGGGCAATTATAGGTAATTATACCAACAATAGCAACAAAGGCAGCAAACACACACATTCATTCAGCGTGTTTGCAGATCTTGCAGCAGTAGCGTCCTTGCAGCAACACCCCACAAACCTTGCAACACTGTAAGCTTGGTTAAATGTTAAATCAGGGAGTAGCAGGGTTATCCCTTTCTACTACTTGGCTTTATGGTCTGTAAGACTTATTACTTTATTTAACCCTCCTTTAACCAGGTCCCAAGTCTCAATGAGCTTAACAACCAACAGTGACATTACAGTTTGTGATAAAACAAACATGAAACACACAATAATACAGTGCTGTTTTACAACACTGAATCATGGTCCATTTAATTTGGCTTTTATTTTACAAAAAAGACTGTTTTATGTCAAAGTGAAAGCAAATCTCTTGAACACAATCTATATTAATTAAATATATAAAACAGAAAATTATTGCAAATATTCAAGTGAGAAAACATGGGAGGTGAATACTTTTTATATGCGTGGACACGCAGATAACAGCATATCAAAAAGTCAAGTGTTAAAAATATTTGATGTTAAAAAACCTTAAATATGCTATGAATAAAGCCAAGTAGCAAAAGAACCATTCACCATAGTTTCCAATGGCTTTGAATTCCATCCGTGATTAATTTTCCCCTGCAAGTTATACTAGGTGATTGGAACTGAAAGCTGAAAACATCCATCTGTCCGTACACTAGGAGCACACAGCAGGTATGTGTCCTGCAATACTAAGATTGGATGATGAACGCCAAAGAGGGTGGTTTATCTAGAATAGTTTTTTAAACTAGAATTAACTCATTGTGGTTGTTTGCCTCCACTAACCAGTGATGTTGTAGTTTACACACGTCTGTCCAGACTCATATTCTAATAAGTTTATGCATGAGTCCATGCAGATGTTTGTGCCAGATGTAATGAAATTACAAAGTTCAGAGTCAGTTCTTATGCCAATAACAACAGCTCTCAGGTCAATTCCCAAGTCCATAACAAGCTCCATACCAAGTCCAACAAGTGCTTAATCAAGTCTCATGTCCAGACCAACAAATCAAAAGTCAGTGTTCCAACATGTCCCAAGGGAAGTTACAAGTCCAGAACAAGTTCTAAAGCTATGGCAAAGAAGTCCCAAGTCAAGTCCTAGTTCAAGTCTAAAGTCCAGAGCAACAAGCATCCAGTCTAGAACAAGTCCAATGTTAAGTTCCAAAGTCAAGAGCAACACGTCCCAAGTCTATTCCCAGGTCAAGACCAACAAGTCAAAAGTCAAGTTGCAAGCCAAGCCTCAACAAGTCCCTCTGCCCAAAGTCCTGTGATTAAACATCTGGTCTTAATCAACATGGGGATATTTAGCTCTTTCACTACTGTTTGTGCTGATATGGGCCTAAAAGAACACCACTGCCCCAACCTCTTCTTCAATTTTCATTCTGCTGTAGAAGGAACTTTACAAAGCCAGAATACACCTCTCAAGCTCAGCTGCCTACACAGTTTCGAGAAAACAGCCCCTGAGGAGCAATGGAGCCTGGTAGAAGTTGACTAATCTAGTCTTTCCAACAACTAGTATTAAAACTAGAAATTAACTATACACAATGATTCTTCAGCTTAACTACATAGCAGAAGCACGTTTGGGTAGCTAATGTAAGAGGAATTTGATGCTTCCAAAGTAGCTTGCACCAACCTTTTCATAGCTCTCAGCCTCCACATGTTTATGCTTGCGGAGCTGCTTAGCAACTGACTTGGGCAGCATTTGGTGCAGCAGATCCTCAGCCAGCTGCCTCTGGTGCCTCAGGTCCTCGGTCTTCTCTTTCAAGCTCTGGGCGTAGTTTTGTATCCACTCGGTCATGTGCTTGAAAGAGAACATCACCGCTGGGTAAATGAAGCAAGCCATGGTGAGCAGGCAGATCCTCATACTGAGGCCAGATGAAACCGATTGAGATGCCAACCTAAGAGCTGGAACTGCACGATCAAACAAGCACTGCTGAGTGTTTATCAGAGCTTGAATTCCAACGTGAGACCCAGACAGAAGCTTTGTTTCTGCTCCAGAGATATGCCACAGACTTGTGTGAAAAATGTCAGAATGTTGCACATGTTGGCTTAAGTTTAATTTGAGGTCTATGTTCTCTAACCAGCAGTCGTTCAGTTGTTCAGTCATGACCCTGGCAAAGCCAAGGTAGCTTAACATGTAAGTCCACCTGTACTGGAAGACAGTGTGAGTTGCCATGTGGGGGAAGTCCATCAACTGGTGGTTGAGCTCTATGAATGTTATCAGAAGTCGAGCAGACAGAACAAGTCTCCAGTTAGAATTCTGTTTGGCTTTCGCTAAAGTGTCTTCCACCGTACCCCACATGTTAATAAGTCTTCCAATGACCAAGGAGAACGTAGAAGTGTCATTGTCACTTGTGATGTTTGTATCTAGTGTAGCATTTAGAAATTCTTCACTGCTCTTTACCTCCTGGCAAAATCCAGCCAGCTCAACACTACAAGGGAGACCATGGTTGTTACTGTGACCTGCCATTTCACCACAGACATGAGTGAACACAGGAAACACAACATCTGAAAAACGTGTCTCCAGTGTCTCATTGCCCGTGTCTTTGGTAGACAAACGCCTCACTTGTTGAAGCTTACTGACGAGTTGCAGGATAGCTAACGTTCTGCATGAAGTCAGCTTGTTGTAAGCGGCCTCCGTAGCGTGCAGCAATTCAAAGTTGGAGCTGAGGTCGACGGAAACTGAGCCAAGAAGGGCCAGGAAAGAGAGGAGGCAGGCAGTCAGAATCCGACGAACAGTGCGACTACTGCCAGACAGAGAAAATATGGGACACCTGGAAAACAGGAATACAACTGGTGAATTACTGAAGAAGGGTTAAGGGTTCAGTAAGCTAAAACCTAACAGTATAGTTCAAATGAAAGCATATATGTATTGTAAGTATTGACTTAGCAACATTAATTGATTAAAGAATGACTCTTTATAATCACCATGCAGCCAAATAAGAATAATACTTTATCAGTCAACATTAATGGAAGACAGAGTAAATACAGATTATGAAAGAAGTATTGTATTTACATTGTATTTTTGTAACCTATTGACAAAATAAACACATTGAAGAATGACACTAAACTAAACTAATGTATTTGACTCTGGTATTCAATATTGTGTTAGACAAATGGTTTTATGCTAAAAGCATAGAACACATAGTGCAGACATAACACAGTGTATTTGCACATGTCTTTGTAGCTTAAGATATTCACATGTGTAGTCTGAATTTGTATTTTACAGCATATTTTGTGCTTTTGCATAGAGGGAGAAATATAACAAAAAAACACACACAAATAGTTGGACTATCATCACCATCCTTTTAATAAAAGCACTTGGTCAATACTGTAGTTCCTGAGATATCATGACACAGATACAGAATTGACAAGCTACATATTTCTAAAATCTTGATATATTTTACTTTCATGATATTTAAACAAGTCAGATGATGTCTAAATAATCTTTTTTTATCTTTTCTTCTATGATTATTACATTTAGCTGGTTGCTCTGTGGGCGGCACAATGGTGTAGTGATTAGCACTATCACCTCACAGTAAGAAGGGCCTGGGTTCGAGTCCATGGGTCGACCAGGTTCCTTTCTGTGTGGAGTTCGGATGTTTAAATTTAAATTCTGATTTAGGGGTGAGGTAAAGCTATTTTTACCACATCAATTTTACTTTGGTTATCTGTGTTTATACTTTGTTTAGTGCATATACACTAACTAAACCATCAGAACAATACACTGCCTTTGCCTAAATGAAGTCGTACACGCTGCCATAAGGTAAACATGATATGAATAGTCAGATTATCAGACAATGCTAATTTAATTCACAGCAAATGTAGCAGAGCATTTCTAAAAAGGCCTTTAATGGTCATTAACTTCAGAGAAAACAACTCACACCTTCTCAGACCTTTGTTAAAAGACGAGCAGCACATAGAGCTGTAGAGAGCTGTAAGTGCACTGACGCTAAATACTGATAAGAAACTGAGCTCTGATGTGAACAGTAAAACAAAGCACAAGAAAGAATAAGACAGGCTGTGCTCCTCATTCTCTCTTCAACAACATCCTACCACCTGGTAAGACATACAAATTTACAAAAATCTGAATTATCATTAGGTTTTTACATTTATCCCATGTGCAACAAGTGCTCTTAATGGTTCCTCATAGAACTCTGCACTTTATTTAATATTGGGGTTTTGGGGCTCTTGCTGCTGTTTGAATGATGTGTTGTTTTATTACTATATATGCTCGTGATTCTATTGTGTGTTTCTCAGCTGCCTTGCTGCCAAGAAAAAAAATAGAAATTGAAATAAAAATCTGATTTTGCTCAATTGCACAAATATAGTTGTGACTTCATTACTGAGTCAAATCAAGCTGAATCAGCAGTTTTATTCCAGTGAATTCTCACGTTCCCGGAGAGTTGTTGTTGTTGTTTTCTCACCTGCACAGCTGACAGTCGCTGTCCGCATCTTGTTGCGCCCACGGAGCGACCCTGCTCTTCCTTATAAATCTTCTTTTGAGAGAAGTCGAGGACAGGGTCCCAGATGCGAAACACTCCTTTGTCATCAAGTCCAGCGATGACATGAGACTCGAGCTGCAGCTGGTCCACTGTGGAGCCCTCACAGGACAGTCATTGCACAAAGAGGGTCGAGCAAGTCAGCAGCAGCTTCTTCTCAACTTTGCATACTTCAAAATAAAAGCCTACTGTCGGTCGATAATTGTAAGTGGCCTGAAAACACGTGAATAACAAACAATACGTTTTAAAGCCATTAAATAGCACAACTCTTAATTCACTTTTAAACGCGCAGTTCCCCTGATTGTTTGTAATTGATTTATTGGGTTGTGAATGATGTAATTGTTGTAATGAATTAAATGTTTTGTGCTTTTGTTTTGGAATTCACATCGCTAGGAATTCAGTGCGCAGCTGAACGGCAGCTTTTTGATTTCATTTCATCTTTGATTTTCTTAAAAATAGTCATTTCAGCACTGTCACCGTGTTTCCATGTGAGGTACAGCACACTCAAGAACTACAATCATGTGTAGTGCAGTATTTCTGCAGTAACGAAGTTATTTCTTTGGGTATCAATCCTACTGTGGTTTTGTTAAATTCTGTGCAGTTAAACTTGATGCAGTCGAAAACATAAAAGTCCAAGTTTGTTCCACATGTGCAACGTAAATAAATTATTTTTGTGCGGAAAACAATCTTTCTAAGATGAAGAACATGACAAACATTTCTAGTAATTAATGAAAAATAAGGACAAATATCTGTGTTACCTGTAGAGACTTATTCAGAAACAAAAACAGCCTCCGGTAAAAGGTAAGTCGATCATGCAGAGTAATAATTGATCATTTATTTGATTATTTAAAACTGTTTTAGGAATCTGAATTTGCAACGTAACTAGAAAAGTACAGCTGTCAAATAAATGTGGTGGAGTAAATAGGCTACTACAGTATTTCCCTGTGCGCTCTAAAAGAAAGTACTATGATTTAGTCAAAACTGTAGTGAAACACTTATATTAAAATGTATTAAAATATTAAGTATATCTTAAAATATAATCTTGCTCTTTTTTGTGAAATAAACTTACATAATAATGTGCATTTCATACATTTAAGAAAAATTTAACATTTGTTGCATCCACAGCAAAACGTGAGAATCTGCTCCGACAAACACACACACACACACACAAAAAAGTCCCACTTTGTTCATCTATCTGTTGAGAGGGACTTAACCAGAAAATGAACAACTGAGTGGAAGGGTACTCCTTTGGAGGGTCAACCTGCAGCTGTTCTTCTGTCTTTATGATGCCAGCCTATCAGACTCTGCAACAGCGCCGCTCTCTGCTGGCACACGTGTAGTGGCGCATGAAGCGGCGTTAATTAACGATCACGGACGTTTATAACGACGCTTACAAGTAAAGTAGATAAACAGGCATTAAACACACACGACAGAGAAAACGAGACGAATTCTGACCTCTCTGATACAGCCGTGTTTTCCACCTCTGCGAACACACGCGTGTTTACACAGAGTTTCTAAAAGTGTCGGCTTTGATTTTGAAGGTTGTTACCGGAAGCTCTCCATGTGTCTCCCTATGTTGGTCATTGTGCGCACACACACAAACACACACCTAGAGGATTGTAGAGTCCGGAGTGAAGAGAAAGCTGAAACATAGTGAGGATATGAATCCGTCGCTGCCTCTGCACGTCCTCCGTTAACGGGGCCGGTTCCGTGACGCGTTGAGCTCGTTGAGTATTCGGCGGACGGACGCAGGGAGTGGGAGTAAATGAAAGTGCTGTTTGGAGCCGCGTTGAACAAAGAGCTTTTCTTCCCTCTACCATTGTTACCGAGCGGAGCGCCCGTTTTCTAACTGATTCAGAGCTGGTTTCGAGTTGTAAAAGTAAGATAACTACTTCAAAGTTTAAGTGTTGTTTAGGAACGTGGCTTGAAATTAGTGTGTAGTTTAATTCAACCACACAAACAACCATCAAATCCCTGCAGACACGTCTTGATTTTATCCGGAGCGAGCTGCAACTTTACGCAACATTGTTACTGGCAGATAAGTAATGAGCTAAATGGATTTAATGACCGCAACCTCATTTTAAATTGTGCTATTTAAAGTCAAAACAGTGAAACTACAACAAACATCAGTGGTGGAAAAAGTACTCAGATCATGGTACATTTGAGTACAAGTAGCATTATTGAATTTGTTATTAAAATTAGTACCAGCATAATGTACCGAAAGTACCAAAAGTAGGTACTAATGAGGCTATATAGAATTATTCATTTTCACAATAATTCATATTAAATATTAGTCAGAATTATTGAAACTGTAAAAGTGGCTAATTTGGATTTTAACTTAGAAAAATGTGTAAGAATGTATTTGTTGTTAATGTTCTGTGTTTTAAATCTGAATCTATTGAGTAACTACAGCTGTCAGATAAATGTTGTGTAGTAAAAACTACAGTATTTCCCTCCATAATGTACTGGACTTACTGTACAACGTTACATAGAAAACCTCAAAACTGATGTGCACTTAACAGCATAAGTTACAAAACATTCTTTCAAGGCAGACAACTTGATAATCAGGTATTTTGCGAACAGTTAGAGTGTGTGACAGGTTTCCATAAGTTCTTTCTACTTTAATAATCACAGTTTAATATTAAGTTGATGTAATGTGCATGTAAGCCTGTCTTGTCCCGCACCTTGACATCATCCTTAATGATCTGATCGTGTGTGCACCAGACTGCATTCAGAAATCTGATCATTTAAAGTTGATTTGCTTATTGCAATAAAAAGAGAAGTCTTAACTTAATACAACTCAAAATGGATTGTGATACACTGGGAGTCGCTCTTCACATCGGCTTGCATTTAATCAGAAAAGTGCTGCAGTAGTGGATTGTATCTACGCCAGCATCAAAAGTGGTTCACAATGAGTCAGAATAACACCTCCCATATGTCAAGTAAAATGACTGTACCATTGTTTGCTTTTCCAACTTGTACAACTGATTTAAACATGGCATTCTTTGTGTATTTGAACAGCAGCTGTTTCAGGGGTCAGATCCACGTGGCCGGCGCTAGTTAAGTTTGCCATGCTGCTTGTGTTGACAGGTGAGGGGCGGCCTGTGCTCCAGTCATGACCTCGGGGAATGGGAACACTAACAGCAGCCAGCACAATGGAGAGAGCAAAGCAGCACAAGCCCTAGTCAAGTCCCACATCCTCACCCATCTGATAGAAGGCTTTGTTATCCAGGAGGGTGCTGAGCCTTTCCCTGTGAGTACCAGAACTCTGCATCTGTCTGTAAAGTCACCAATACATCAACAACTACAAGTAACCATAAGTAATGAAGAATGACTTAGAGGATTTCCCTAAAGTTAACAGCCTGCTGGGAGTTGCACTGATGTTTGTTGACCAAGTGCTGCTAAGCTGATTAAATGTTACAAGTAGCTGTGAGGGCACAGTTTGCTCCTGTAAACAGGAGAAGGTTGATCTCTGGTAACCCACTTACAGAAGCAGAGGAACTCCATTGTCCAGCTGAACAACGTACAAAAAAAAATCTGCATGCATTCAAAATTCAAACATGTGACAAAGATAAAACAGCACAGGAGGAGAGGAGTGGTTAGGATGGGAGTATTAGTTTGATATCCTTGGAATGGCATGGACACTTCTGTCTGTTCAAGTGAAGGCCATCTGTTGCATGCCTTTGATAACTTGGGTGCAACTGTATAAGTAATGGAAAGTTACAGAGGAGATGTGTAATTGTTGGTATATATTTCACTTAGTCACATGAGTATTCGGTCACGTGTGTAGTTTGAGCTTTTCAGTCTTGTATCTAATATTCAAACATGATTTCAACAAGTTGCATTTCAGAATTCAGATCTGTAGTTCAGTGTTTACTGCAGACAAAATACACATACAACCCTTTATTATGACTGCAAAAACTGAGGTACTGTAAGGTGTAGGTGAAGGCAGGTGTTGTTTTCTCTGTGTGCTTGGCTAATATTGATGTAACTGGATCTGTGGTACTGTTGTTGTTATCTGTGTTTTCCGAGAGAGAGAGATGTACTGAAAGGCACAAAAAAGGTTCCCCTACGTTTTTCTGGCTGCCACCACAACCACCATGTACAGATTATCAGAGTTAAAAAAGATCTCTGACAGTGGTCAATACAGTTTTAGTTTTAGTCGTCTTTATTATACCAACGTGTTTCGACACAGGGCATTCTTCAGGGTAGTTAAGGTTAGGTAGTATCTAACCCTAACTACCCTGAAGAAGGCCCTGTGGTATAATAAAGAAGATATAAAGAAGATTCTAACCAGTGTTGCAGATATATTTTTATCTCTGGATTTACACCACCTAAACACCTAGTTGTCTGGTGAGGTAGCGACAGCACACCTCTCCTACACCACAGAGTCTAGACCTTTACTCCACTGAGAATCTTTGGGCTGTGCTGGAGAAGACTTTACGCAGCCGTCTGATCCCATCATCAGTACAAGAATTTAATACCACTCTAGATAGAAATAAATGTGGTAGTATTGCACAAGCTCATCAGTGATGCCACAGTGAATGTGTGCTGTAGGTCCAAGAAATATTAGAGTATGTGACTTTGTTTTTGGCCAGGCAGTGTATGTACTGATGATCTGCTGAGTGTTAAGGAACAGAACCTTTACAATTTAGGCTTCGAAACTTAATCATAAGTAAAACAATCAGCAAATTCTGTTTAGCAGATTTATAGATGTGTTTTTAACATGTGAAGCCGTCACTCTAGCATTGGTTCTAGTGGTAACCAGCAGGGGTTTTACTGCGTGAAAAAGCTGAAACACAACTTGCAGCAGCCTCCAGGTTTGTGTTTGACTAGTCAGTCATTACAGTTTCAATGCTAAAAAGAAACTAGTGGAACTTTGATAGAGGAACTAAATTTAGACCCTGGTTTCTGCAGCCTGGAAAAGCTGAGGGGTAGAAATCTGTTGACCGCCGGTGTCAAACATCCCCACCCAATGTCTTTCGATCCACGTTGTATTACTCTGTACTATCACATATAAAAATTAAACTACCCCACAGTTTGTCTATTTTCAGTATTCAACTGTCTAATTCAAGCAAGGAGCATATTAGCACTTTGTGTTCTGACATAGTTCTATAATTATTTAGTTTTGTTTTTTTACAGCAATTTCTGCTCCTTTAATGCTGTATATCTTTGTTCTGTATGCAGGTTGAACATCCATCTTTCTCAATTGAGAGCCTAAGGAGACACACGGCAGACACGAACATGGACAGCCTCACTTCAAAGGGTGCAGTTCTTTAGCTTTAAAGTTCTCTGACCAGCAGCACAGCTTCATCATTTCCTTTCCACTGCATGATGCACATATAGAGCTGATGTATCGTGTATGAACGTGGTACTGGATGAAACATTGTGTTGTACAGGGCTTCACAATCTCTCAGAGTCAAGATTTTGGGAGACGTTCTATATTAATTATCAAACAATGTCAAGATTTCTAACTGTATCTGGATATTTTGTCCTGTATAATCACATAGTTGATCATAATAGTCACTATCAGGGCTCCACGATTTGGTGAAAAAGTCATATTGCGATTATTGTGGACAACATTGTGATGTGGGATATAATAAACAAATCTTCTTGCTTGGTTATCAAGGAAAATGCGCAGATTAATGATAATTTTGCCTCACTCACAGCTCATTCATGCTCGTTATTCATGCGTCAGCCACAGGACAGAACATTCACAGACAAATTTTAGCAGCTCGTCACGGAAAGTTGTTAATGTCTGCGCAAAGAGTTTCTAGATTTGTCGCTAGTTACTTTTCTTTAGCAACACACTAGCTAAATTATTTATTTAATTAAATCACAGTTTTATAATCTCACAGATTTACATTGCAATTGCGATTAGATGAATCATGCAGCACTAATCACTAATCATCAGGCTGATCGAGCAAGGCAAGAAAGATACTGGCCAAAAAAAACTGCAGCACACTGATGGTTCTGCAGGGCTGATTTTCCAAAAGCTGACTTTAGACAGACAATGCCATGTTGGAAGAGCATGAGACTTTTAATCTGAAGGTCCAGGGTTCAAGTCCATGCTAAGTGTTTTAAACCGACATTTAGCTCAGTACCTTAAGACATTGACTGGCAGTTCAGCAGGATTTGGGTCAGTGGTGTCGAATGTTGAGGTGTGTCCTTGGACCAAGACACGAGTAGCAGCATCTAGAAATGATGCTTCCTGAACATGAGATCAACACAGTATTTCAAACGTACCTCTCTCAGAGCAAAAGTAATACACAATGTAGAACAAAATGACAAACAACGTGATATTCACAGACATGAATCACCCCAGTGCATGCTGGGAGTGGGACAGTTAAACTGTGCAGCTGCAATCACATGATTATCACTCACTTAGTCATATGAATACTGATCATAGTTTAACCTCTCCACTCATTTAGCCTTTATTCCAAAATAAGAGCATGCTGTTATTCAGGATAAATTCATGCAGGAAGCAAATTAACTGGATGAGAGTGAATTTTTAAGAATTACAAGCGCACTGTGAAAGGCTATGTGCCATGTGTTGCACAGCTGTTGCGAGTTTGTGTCCAGCTAACTGTGTGTTGACTGTTATTCCCTCAGAGTTAAAGGCCCAGCAGGAGCCAATGCTGACCTGCGAACTGTGTGGCAGAGTGGACTTTGCCTACATCTTCAAAAGGTCCAAGAGGTTCTGTTCTACAGTGTGTGCCAAACGGTAAGACAAGGAGGACATTACCCTCTCTTCTGTGTCCCAACTGGTTGTGAAGATAAACATCATAAAAAATGGTCCAGCTAAGACTCAATCTTTCATCTTACCAGATTAACTTTCTTTGTAGTTACAATGTGGGATGCACAAAGAGGATGGGTCTCTTCCCAAACCGCAAAACCACCCTGGAGAACATGAAGAGACAAAGAGCGCTGAATGGAAGCCACAAAACCTCCAGTTTAGAGTCTAAAAAGAAGGTGACAATACTCACATTTTTTATTAACATTTATTCTATTATTTGCAAGCATGAAGTTTACCTGCATTCTTTGAAATAAGTCCACTCAGGTCAGGTTATCATGTCAGAGGCAAATCTGACAGAAGTGTTATATTTAAACCCCCTCTGGTTCTCTCAGGCTGCTCCCTCTGTGCAGAAGCCTGCTGCAGCTGCTCTGTCCACCGGTCACTCGGTGCACCCCGTGCAGGGAGAGGCCAGCCAATGTTCAGACTTGTCTGGCCACAAGAGACCCGTGTCCCCACTGTCAGCCACCCAGCCAGTGCCTGCAGTGCAAGACCCGGAGCTGCCCCTGCTGCCCCACGGCTTCCTGCCCAGTGATCCCGGCCAGTGGAACATAGAGGACGTCTACGAGTTCATCTCCTCACTGCCAGGTGGGTGCTGCCTCACGATTTGTGATTTTAGCTGAACCGTAGTTAATCGAGTTTTCTTCACAGAGCTGTTTTTGTGCGCTGACAGGTTGTCTGGAGATTGCCGAGGAATTCCGTTCTCAGGAGATCGATGGACAGGCCCTGCTGCTGCTGAAGGAGGACCACCTCATGGGATCTATGAACATCAAACTTGGCCCTGCACTCAAGATCTTTGCCCAGATTAACATGCTCAAAGACTCGTAGCACAATTCACCCCTCACACACACGCACACACACAGTCACTGCTTTCAAAGGCAGCTCTGGACAAAGTGGATGTGCTCAGGATCACATCCATGCAGACTTTGAGTTGAGTTTTATGGATATTTTGTCGCAGCCTGTTGAACACGAGGACCTCAGCTGGGACTGTTTGACTCGGATCTTTTACACTGATGACTGCACTACTTCAAGAAAACTTCACCCCATAGTTTGATGAGAACCGTGTGGTAGGTAGGCTGTGTTGGGAAAAGTGTTTGATAGAGTGTGATAGTGCTCTTTGTTTCTGTACCATGGGTTCCTGCAGTTGATTTGTTCTGGCATTGAGACACGATTTCAGATCTGTGCTTGATTAGAGGATCTATCTGTGCAGAGCTTCTGTACAGTTAGCACTGACCCAGGAGCCTCTCATTGCATATCCCTGTCTTTCAGTCATACAGCTCTGGAAAAAAATAAGAGACCACTGCATGAAAGCTGTGATTGCAGATCAGGGTTATTCCACTAAATATTGATTTCTGAACACTTCCTAAGTTAAAACATTAGTAATGTGTTGTGTAAAAATGAATATGAACTTGTTCTGTTTGTTTCTTTTTCGAATTATTTGAGGTCTGAAAACACTGGACCTTTTCTGGTGTTTTGACCATTTTTCATTTTCTGCAAATAAATGCTCTTAATGACAATATTTGTATTTGGAATTTTGGAGTTATGTTGTCAGTAGTTTATAGAATAAAAGTAAAATGTTAATTTTACCCAAACATATACCTATTAATAGCAAAATCAGAGAAACTGATCATTTTGCAGTGGTCTCTTAATTTTTTGTCATTTCAGTATAGACCTAAAACTATATCACAATATTTGACATAAATTTTGCAGTAACGATAAGAAAATAGTACTATTCAACATGTTTTGGCCACATCAGCGTAGTCTTCAGAGACATGGGAACAAAAAATAACTGATGTCATCATCAAATGCTAAAATTAACTAAACTAATTATAAAGCACAAAAACTTAAAAATGAATGAAATATTTCCTTTGCAGAATGTTGCACCAAGAATCCTTTTTTTTCATTCGCCTGAATTCTTGCAAACAGTCTGGATTTCTCCATCTTGCACCTGCCTGATGTTTAGAAGATCCCTCATCATCACCCCACCACGGCCAGAGGAACCTTAAATCTTTTTTTGAATCTTGTGTCTTGAAAATGTCTCTGCTCTCCTCCCTGGAGAAACTCATTTTAGTTTCTGTTCTGTCTGTTGTTTTATGTTTCCTAAAATTCACTAGGAGAAATACTGTATGTGAGACCAAGTCATGTTCTTGAGATGTAAGGAAGATACAGTGGATATGGCTCCTTCATTTTCTCATTTGGGAAATAAAATGAGAGACTCACACTTGACTCCACAGTAGCTCTACTATTTCAGATTTTCTTGATCCCTTGTTTCACACTAAAAAAACACTAATTTTTTTGGGCATTTTTGCTTTTTTGAGATAGCGTTAGTAAGGAGGCAGACAGAAAACATGGCAGAGGAAAGGGGGTGTGAGATGTCACAAAGATCCCTAGCCGTCCTCAAAGCTGGGACGCTGTGGTTACGTAGCATGCTCTGAAACCATTCGACTACCGAAGGCGCTCCTCTTCCAGTGAATTGTAGGAGAAACACGTCAGACACAATAGAAACAGAGATGAGAATGTTGATTTTGTCTCTGAGCAGAAGAACAGCAGAGATGCTTCTTTGGAGCATAAATGTTCATTTTTGACCACAGAAATTATAGTTGACTAAATAATCTTCCAGTTAATAGTTTTTTCTGGAGCTTGTTTAATCCTGTTCCATGGTCTTCATCAGCAGATGAGTTAGAGTTTACGTCTTTTCTGCCACTTTGTGTTTTGATTTGTTTGTGACTGAACCTTTAGAGTCTCAGGAGATGGCAACGCAGGCTGATGTGCGGTGTTAGAGTCCAGGGTCAGTTCACAAAGTGAGTTGTTCCACAAAGACTGGAAGCAGGAGGAAACTCTCCTACCAATTTAAAAATAGTTTAACGATAGTGAAATGGTGGATTTTTTTTACCAATAACTATTAAGGAGATTCAGTGCCGAGTAAACAACAACACAGACCTTTTCATTCGTTACAGACCAGTTTTAGCTATGTCGAGTCTTTAGAGACTTATTCCTCTAAATACAAGACTCCTACAGAAAATACTTTGATTGAACAGCTATTGTAATAAAAAACTAAAATCTGGATTATTTCATTTGTTTTTTAACACAGCGACACTGTGACGTGACAACACAGACTCTGTTAACGTTTCATTCAGGTTTGTGGGAATGTTTAATCTCTGCTTTGACCAGGTGCACTTCCTCCTACATGTTTCTGGTGCTTGTCAATAACTGACATGAAGGGGTTTTGTCACGTAACGGAGCCATTTTAATGCAGATTTAAGAGCTGCAGATGACAACTAATGCAAACATGAATTTCCATATGCTCCACGGTGATCAGCTACAGTTTATGCACAGAGGAAGTATAATTCAGACTTTTCAAAGTTTGTGTGTCATATTTTTACCAAAGTGACCTGAATGTCATTGCTGAGCTGCTGAGGTCCCCATGTGTGAGCCGCAGTAATGATTGTACAGATGCCACAGACTATTTGAAAAGTATATTATTCTATTTTTGAAAAAAACAAACTGCAAATAATTCACCCATTTCACTATAGATGCCTTCAGCAGCTTGAGTAGCTCTATTCCAAAATTTCTAATATGTGTTTGTGGCAAAAAAAAAAACCTCAGCAATTTACGTTCAACTGTCAGACAGTTTATAACCTGCTTTACAATCCTGTGATGAGCAGAAGTGTTTGTGTTTGTCTACAGCATCTTATTTTGGAATAAAACTGGTTTCACTAGTGGTGATGATGCATCTTTACAAAACACTGCATGAAAAGCATCTGTGTGTGGTGATGACAGATGTTTAGTGGTAGACACTGTTTTTGTCACAAGTCTCTGAGTTATTGAATATTTTTGTCTTTTTTTTTTTTACAGAAATCTAAATTTTTCATTAAAAATAAAACTGTTAGATAAATTGTATTGACGGCCTGTGATCACTTTCCGACTGTTTGTTCATCTGTGTCAACTAGGTAAAGTCCTGCACCCAAAATAATAAAGCACAGAAGAATTAGCTGTGAAATGTGCTTAAATATCAAAGGTAAAAGCCTAAAAGCAAACTTTCTGCTAAATTATCAGATCACTAATGCATCAGTGAACAAGCAGCATTTAAAAGTAACTTGGATCATTTACAGTACTGCAGTGTAGAAATACAGTGGTCTAGCGTTCAAAATATTATTTAGGTTAAATAATATTAGCTCAGAAAATACCTGAATTACCAAAAGTAGGAAGAACTCATCGTGCAGAACCGTTCATTATGCATCAATAAATATGTAGTTAGTGTTTATTATTAATGTTCATCACTTTAATGTTGTAGCTTGTTATGACGGAGGCTATTTAAACTACGTTGTACACTTATTATTAACGTATATTTTTAATCTAATATTTATCATTTTAATTAATTTACACACTGCTGGTTAGCTTTGGTTCGGTTTTTATATCACTAATGTGAGTACAGTAACTAGTACCTTTAGTTATCAAATAAATGTAGTGGTGTAGAAGTACAACATTTGCCTCTGAAATGTAGTGAAGTCGAAGTATAAAAGTAAATGTATTTTGTATCACTAATCAAGTGGTTCCAAATATGAGATCTAGAGGTAAATCTGAGGAGGTGTTAGATTAATTAATGATTAGTGGGAAGAGAAAATTCATTTCTTTTCTCAAACTGTACATTAGTACAATATTTCTCTCAAGTATAAAGCAGCATGAAGTGGAAATACTACGGAAAGTTACTTTCCACAACAGGAATTAAACCTCGTAAACCTCAGACTCTGCGCTAAAGCTGCATTAAACCCAGAAATACATGGAATAAATTGTCAGACAACATAATTGTATATTTTCCTACAATAACGAGATTATTTATTCTCCCAAACATACAACAAAATGATTTTTTCGTTTATGGAAAACAAATAATTTAATCTAATCTCATATATGGCTTCATGTCCACCAGCTCAATAAATTAATTTTTGTCTTCATTTCCTCATTAAGGCACACTCACATAAAATAAAGCGACTGGATAAAACCCCACAAACAGAAAATCAAAAAACTGAATCAGAGAAATAATGTAAATCATACCACAGTGATCTGTACTGACAAAGTTTTTGTACTTATTTATTCAGCACCCCAGTGAATTAATAGCCTGGTAATTACATAATAATTGATTCTGCTTCACTTTAAATGACAAAAAACATTTACTGTGAAATAAGTTTGACATTTTGACAGAATTACCTGGAAACTTGCACAATTAGGACAATATTTAATCCAATTTCTAAATATTATATATTTAATTTAAATTGTGGCCAAATTACCAGATATTCATATCAAAATTTCAAACGTATTTTACACTAATTGACTGAAATTGCACTTTTAATTGTGGAACATTTATTGGGTACTTATGTAATTGGCGAGCTACAATTTACTAGTTCAAGTTTAATATAATTACCTGGATGTTTGTGCATGATTAAGATGATATTTTACTCATTTATGGTGAGAAAAAATGAGACCTTTTGATTACTGAAGGTAAATTTCCAACTTTATTGTATCTTGATATATTTACATATTTTAAATAAAACGTGATATTAAAGGAAAATTACGCTTAATTATTAGTAAATTTGCTGCTTCCTCAGTAAAAAAATTTTCTTTCACAGTAATTGGGTGAAATATAAAATAATGTCTTAATAGTTCACAAATTTCCAGGTAATTACATTAAAATTTCAAACTTGTTTTATACACTGTAAATTAATGACTATTGTGGACAGATTACTTGCTAAATATATCAAAACTTCTAACTTATTTTACATTAATTGGTTGCAATTTTCAGTTAAATTGTGGAACAATTACTGCGTAATTATTATGTAAATAGCAGGCTGTAATTTTATATAAAGCTCTATTACTGCGTGTTTTTAATAAAGTACCAGAGACTTCAACCAAACATGTTCAACGTGCCTCAGTGTTTGAACTACGCATGTATTTAGATCAAGAATAACAGCAGAAACATCCTTTGTGTGACAGACGCAAATCAGATGTGAGTCACTTGGAGGCAAAAAAGTTGTGATGTGAACGTAGCTAAAAAAAGGATTTTCCACCCCTATCTGCAAACACATTTAATCCACAGGCCTAAAAAATTGATTTTTAAGCAGATGCCAGTATAAAGGATAGGCAAACATTAGTTTCCAAGACTTGGAAGTAGGCACAGGGTAAGGTTGCCGTCAGATGGAGGTGAAGAATCCAGGCCCAAGCCTTGGCATGGAACTCTAACCATCAAAGGATATGGGCTTAGTGTGATAGGAGTGTGTGGGCAGAGGAAAACACTGGTCTACATGTGTAGCTGTCTGCACAAAACCTGAAACAAACCCAGAAGCTTCAGAAAACGTGGCGAGCGATCTGCATCCAAGTGAGTGGGCACCACTTTTGAGTCCAGTTGTCCTCATAATATGTTCATACTCCCAGTGATGTAGCGCTGAATTCAGCTTCAGAGAAACTGATTTTTACAACCTGGATGTTGTTTCATAGTTCTGGTTATTGGTTCTATAGGTTACGATGACACTGCAGAGGCCAACACTTTTTACTTGGAAGATCAGTGATAAGTGAAGCAAGTGAAAATCAACAGTCACTATTCTGTGGTTGTTATACGGGAAGGTGAAAGTAACGACAAAAAGATGCGAAGCTGGTGCTAACGCTAAATTAACGGAAAGTCCTGGTTAAATAAGTTTCTGTATCTGTATGTGGTGAAGTGGCCTCAGCATGCAAACTATACAGGCATGAAAATTAGTCAGTCTTTAATTCTGTGCAAGTCCCATTATAGGAACTGAAAGCTTCAACAATACATTTCACTGCTGCCCAGGAAATCTTAAGGCTTCAGTGTGTATTAAACAAAGCACACGTCCGCTCTGCTAACAGAACTAGAGGCTGCTACATGCAGCAACTTTCATAACTTTCCAAAACCAACAATCACAACCACTTGTCCAGAGAGGTAAGTGGTCTGTCTCTCACTTTGTCTTTTTCTCCTCTCGTAAGCCTGAAAACATGCTCCAGTATCTCACCTCGAATGATTCACCATCACGTCTCGTCACTGTCTATGGCAGGATTCTCACCTGGCTTTTTGAGTGAAGCCATTCAGAGTAACTACAAACACACAAGCTTCGCATCTAATGAAAACAACACATGACTGCACCAAATGTCACTAAGACTGTTTCTATCTACAAACAAGCTCTTAACTATCAGGTGGAATTACTTTAAATTACACCGGTCTAACAGAGCCGTGTTCAGCCTGCAGCCATGGATGCTGAATCAGTCCTTAGAGAAGAATTTGGACTAAAATGTTCCTCTTCCTATGTCGCAAATATGAAAAATGTCATAATAAAGGTTAGTTAAAGACGATACCACAAGATTTGCACATCAGTGTGTGTTTCCGTGTTGGGTGGTGCCACTGCATATGTGAAAAAGTTGCAAGTCTCAGGAAGAGACACAAAAGACAAAGTTTGAATCCTAGTGCAATGCAGAATGCTAGAAAATTAATTAGCAATAATAATTAGTTATGTTATTAATTTGTTAATTTCGTAAGCAAATATGCAAAACATTCACCTGTTCCAGTTTCTCAAATGTGAATATTTGCTGTTTTTCAGAGAAGAAGCAGATGTCTACGTGGTACAGTTAATTCAAAAAGCAGAGTCACGTAGCAATAAATTATTAATGAATTAAGATGCAACACATTGAGGACCCCAAAAGGAATCAAAGGCATGATGTGATTCCAAATTCAGCACCAGCCCACCTGTGTTAATATCTCCCATGATGCCAAAGCTCAAGCAGAATCTACAAGTTGCACGTGTGCATACGGCACTGCTGTGTTCAAGCAGCGTTCCTGGTGTCGTAGCAGTCATCCTCACTTTTGTGGGCGACCTGGTGGCGAAGTCAGAGGGGAGGATTAGAACAGACAATCAGCAGGGAGGTGACTAACACAACCCCCAACCCATCCACACCGGCTCCCAGGGGAAAGGAGAGAAACACAGACAAGCTGAGGAAGTGCGACCACAGAGGAGTGTGACAAAGAGCACGAAGCCAAACTGTAGATTTGTTGTTAATTTAATTGAGTGATTCAATATAAAACATCATCAAAAGGCAGGAAGAAAAAAGGAAAAAGCAGAAAAAGACTCTTGGCAAAGTGAGCACAGCGTCCATGCTGATAACAGACATTTAACCTGCAGCTCCACCTGCTCTAAACATCCAGCAGGTTCACATCTTTTCTCTTTTTTCTGTTAGGACATCTGCAAACAAGTCGCAGTTCTACATGACGACAGATGTTATGGACGTTCAGCTGGGCTGCGTTTTAATTTAGGCTTCAGTTTTCGTAGCTCAGGACAGAACTGGAAGCAGTCAAGACAATCTGACAGGTTGGAAACTGTTTAAGTAATTATCTAAACCACTTCAGACACATGATATATTGCTAAAGAACCTTCAATGCACTGAGAAACTACAATGTGGGTAAGAAACTCACTATTCACCTTTGTCTTTACACCCAACCTGCTTCATTTACAGCCAGTTTTATCGTCTGTTGAACCTACTCGTCCATGACTTTGCCGTGTCCTGATGACCAAACCCACACAAATTAAGCTGTAATTAAGTTTTCCTTCACAGAACCATTTTAAAAGGACCATACCAGTGTTGTGGCTCAGTTACTACCAATCATGTTAATGCAACATAAACTCCAGTCATGTTTTGTGGATTGTTTGTTTCCTGCCCTTAAGGAAGTTGATTTATTTCAGTGAGCTCCTTAGAATTGTTTTAGTTGAGTCATCAATCACAGTGAGCATCAAAGGCCTTTTCATGCTTTCTGCATGATGCGGATTGTACCACCTGCTCGCCTACGAGGGTCCAGGTTCAGTCAGCATACTGAACTGCATGCTCATTTAATGCGTTATTTGACACCGTTCTTGTCGAGCAGCTACAGCGTTTTTTGGTTGTTCAGCCAAATAAAGCTTCTTCTTCTGCTTCTTCTTGTCACTTGCTGTCGAAGATTTACATCATCTTTTGTAATGCGCACGAATAGAAGCACATGTATCCGTCTGAGAGCAAGCAGAAACCAAGAATAGGACCTGAGGCTGCTCTTATTTTTGTCAAAACTAAAGTTACCACCTGGGACTTTCTCACCAAAACAGTGTATGTGTGCATAACCATAACACTGGCTATTTTGGCTTGCACATCTCCATGTTCGCTGGCGCATTAAGACCGCGTTCAGACAGCTTCACTGAGCATGAAAAAATAAAAAACACAGCCCTTTTCATCCACCGAATGGGAGATGTGTGTTTACAGAGCGGAGACGAGCACCAAGGAGTCAGGTGGAAATAAAAGTCGGATCTGGTTCAGCGAGTCGTGTACATACAAATACATATTCCGCTGGATTACTCCATGACTTTGGTCGTGAGACTGTCACGACCAAAGATAAAACTGTTAACTTCCCACAGCTGTACAATCCTGTCTGTGAGTATTATAAGCCACTTTAAATTTTTATAGCATTTAAATTAGACTAAAGAAGCAGCAGGGATTCATGTGGTCTCTTTCAATTGCAATGACACGTGTTCAGCTTAAAGATTGGCCTACATGACTGAATCCTAATCAAACAATCGGTTACTAAATGCAGCCTAACACCACCAAGAAAATGTGTTGCAGGACCTGTGTCCTTTCAAACACATCAGGGATCCTCTCCAAACCTTACTCAAGTACTTTAAATTAGTACTTTAAATGTTGTAAGTGAACTGAAAAGACACATGACGTCCACTGTACTGTGAAACTCATATCTCTGTAAACAGCTTCCCTTGCACAAGAAAACGCACATCTGAAAATGTGAAAAAACTATTATAGTTTGAAAAATAGTTGATTGTTATAAATGTAAAAGTACTGGTATGGTCCTTTGAGAATGCTAAGTCAGGACAATGTGAATGCTGTCACAGAGTTTTTCAAGCTCAGGGTAAGAAAACAAGAGAAATACAGTAAAACAATAACTTAATATGAACAAAAATAACTCTTGTGCTTTGTTTTTCTCCCACTGTGATCAACAAATGCTTTAAATTCCACAACGGACATGAAGTGCAGTGGAACAGGTGGTGTGTGAACATGACACAGACCACATGGGTAATTTTAACTTAAAGGTCTCTGATCTTCAACGAGGGCTACGATTCTACTGGTCACAGAAACAGCTGCAGCAGAAAACAACTCGTCCGACACAGAACAAAAACGGGAAGAGGGGATGTGTGTAAGGCGATTATATCAACCCCCCTCCCCCAAACGCTGAACAATGTGAGAAGGGGGGGGGGAAAGTTCACTCACAGAAAGGATGAAAGTCAAAACCGAGAAACCAACCCGATAGCGAGAGTGCTGATAGAGAGAAGAGAGGAAACCTTTGCCACCACACACACAAGTAAAAAAAATGGAGCAGAGCAGTTTTATGTTTCTGCTTCCTGTTACGACTGTTTGTTTATACCTTGCTCCTGAAGAGGGGTTTAGCGCCAGGACCACAGTACTCGTTGTATATGAGCTTAAAGAGGAAAAGGTGGAAGAAAGTTATGAGCGAAGCCACGCTGAACCAGAAGAGGAAGGGCAGGCCGGGGTATCTGTTGGCCATGTGCTCTTCGTGGGCCAGAATGGCTTTAAGGTGAAGGGTATGGTGGAGATCCTGCAGGTGGCGCTGGTCTGGTGAGATGTAGAGTAGCGGCGTGATGGGCTGGGTCACCATCACCGGGAACACGTGACCTTTGCTCTCTGACGTCAGCTCCACAGGCTCGTTGAGGCAGCCGGCCTCGCAGGCGTACAGCTTCACCGGCTTCTCCTGCGGCTTCACGGACACGTGAAGAAAAGGCTTCCCCTCCGTATCCAGCAGCACCGCCAGGTTAATGAGGTCCTGGTTGTAGTGGATCCCCCTCAAGGCGTAGCTGTTATGCAGCACGTCTGGATCAGCCTGGAACTGAAGGTGGTTCTCTGTGAACTGAAGGCCCCCAAAGCTGAGCACCATGCCCTGCATGGCTCCGTGTGCTCCCGCTGCCACCAGCACTTTGCAGCCTCTTTTCTGCAGGGTCAGAGTCCACAGCGTGACCAGCTGCAGGATTTGAGCGCCACTGCTCACCCGTTCGGGCCACAGGTTCTCTGCGTGCATGGTGGCGTGGCCGCTGAAGCAGTGGTCGGCGTAGTTCAGACTGGACTCGAGACGAGCTCGCTCATCGCTGCTGAGCCTTCGGTCCAGCAGGGGAGCCGTGGAGGAGGAGAGGATGTAATAGAGGGTGGTGTTGACTGTGCGGCTCGATGGTGTGTGGGAGTCTGTGATCTTCCTCATTTCAACACCTGAAGGAGCAAAGAAGCAGAAGAAAGGATTTGATTACTTGCTCCTAGACTACAGTGACGTCAGGAAGTGTCCAGATACTATTTAATTTTAAATGGATAAAATCTATCAACAGTCAAGTGAAACACGTTTTTAGAAATTTTGCAAACGTCTAAAAAACTAAAATGTCTCTTTTACAAATGTAAAAATGCAACTTATACATTTGAAATTAAATGTATGACAAAAAAGTGTGACATGAAGGGATTTCAATACTTGAATCTTAACTCAAAATCCACTTATACTTGCTCATATCTCAATCTACAGCAGCAGAACTGCATGGGAGAGATGGACTACTTTGATTTCATCATTATTACCAGACCTGCAATTTCTGGTCTGTCTCCTTTCTGTTAACTCTCACAGTAATCCAGTCTGGCTACAGATCAAACAAACAGATCAGTGCTGCTCCACTTCCTTAGCAGACATTGTACTGTATTTTCTCTAAATAACCCTACTGTGACAAGAAATTAAACTTATAAAAAGCATCTTATCGTGGATATTTTAGTGCCCACGAGTTTTTGCTTTAAATTTCCCATTTTCCCACAGAGCTCTGTTTTCTAAACTGTCAGATATATATGTACACGCCAATGCCGACTGCAGCATTTAGTACAGTCAAACTCTGATAGAGAGAAGTGACGCGGCAAAGTGGCCAGGTACGAGCTTCAAAATTCCCCCGAAGACAATTCAGCAAAAAAACTGCATCATGTCTTGATCAGTTTGTTTTACCTCATCTTGCCCCTGTGTGTGTGTCTGTGTGAGTGTGTGTGTCTCATGTTGCTGTTTTGTTATTGATACGGTCAAAAACCAGTAAAGAGAGATTTTAGTTTCTTTTTTTTAAAAATATAAGTTCTAATGCTGCTGTTTGTGTTTTAACAACAACGGCTCCGTTCTGCCTCGTGCATCTCCGAGGTGAGGATGTGTAAATACATTTACAAACAGCAAAGGCACTGAAGCGCTGCACACAAAATACTGGTGCAACACTGCAGCCAAACAGCAACATCTTAACAGGCCACCCAACAATCACAATGACCTCCTTTATGACCTGTCATAAATGCTGCTCCAGCTGCTGCTTTTCAAATAAACACATCCCTCTGGATCAGTTTGACCACACATTTCTTTCTTTCAAATGAGCAGTTTGGTTCACAAATAAGTGGCGAGGAATCAGTTGTTGCTCTGGTGAACTGGGATGAAGTCAGAGAATCTTTTATCAAAGTATGTGCTCAGTATATACTTTCAAACTCCAGAACCGGTTTCTTAGCTCACCTGAGGTGAAGAGGTCCATCCAGGCTTGCTGGTGATCTAGAACCAGCTCGTCCACACTGGACCTCAGCAGCTCCCCCAGCTCCTTCTTGGCTCCTTCTCTGAGGGTGATGAAGGTCTCCTCCAGCTTGGATAACTCGATGGGCTCTGAGGTCCACACTACTGACAGGATGTTGTCTGTGTAATCTGACTTGGCAGAAACCTGCATCCTGCTGCTGAGCTTCTTGGCGACGACCACGACCAGGACCATGCGGTTATTCTCCACGGCGACTCTGCCGGAGGAGAGCACTATCTCTCTGTCCTCCAGCTTCTCCACGCTGCTGGAGAACTTACTGCCAAACGAAGGATTGTCAGAGGACACCTCCAAGGAGACGGCCCTGTCAGACGGGTTGTTGATGTGGATTCGCTGGAGATAGACGTTGGGTCTGCTTCTGTGTGCGATAAACTCCTCTCTTATGGTGACACAGTCCTGGGCGGACTGCAGAGCCGCTGGGGAGGCGCAGCGGACCGACAGCACGGCTCCTTTACGGAACCACAGCATGCTCGCCTGCACCTCGGCCCGCTTCCCCTCGAGATGGACTCCGAGTCTCGGTGAGTAATCAGTCTGGTGGACCGGTGCCGAGCCGGGCTGTGGAGACGACGCCACCCACAGTTTGTTAGAGTCGATGTCAATCAGAATATGGCCGTTACCTGTTACAAAAGGTGTGTCTAGTTGTTCCTGAGGTGTGCTGTAGATGCCCTCTCCTCTTTCTACGAGAGACTTCCACCGGTGGATTTCAGCCAGGAGGCACTGTCCAGCCGCCCCGCCGGGCATGGCAGAGCCGCTGAAGAACCTCCACCTGCGGTCCGCTCCCAGGTACCAGTAGAAGATGAGGAAGAGCAGCAGCCCGATGAGGACTCTCCTCGCCCAGCTGCTCGACAACAAGCCCGGTAGCCCCTTAAGTCTCTGCTGTAGCCACATTTTGTGTTTAAATAATGACAGTCTGCATTTAAAGGCTGCACCCAGGGTGTCGAGGTTCTAAATGTCACGATGTCAAATCGAATTCGGCTCCAACTTCAGTACATGTTCCCCCGGAGGAAAGCTGACAAACTGGTTCCGTTAGCTTCTAGCTAAGTTAGCGTAGCTCGGTCTGTAGCGCCGTGAACGAAAACTATTACTTCCCCCATCGTGTTTTTCGGTCCTGCGCCAGGTGTGTATGACAAGCGTCGAGGTGTCGTATCTCAGGTCATTTCGATTTTAGTTTAGCTTCAACTTGTAAAAATTAAACCGCCTGTCTTTCCAAACAACTCTGCAGCCAGCGGTTGACACTTCTGGTTTGTCACAACTGTCGTAAAGCAACACGGCGCACTTGTGACCGGAAGTGTCGCAAAACACATTACAAATTAATAAAAGTGAAAAGAGAAACATACATACAATTATAATTCAAAATTCAAAACTTTGTTATATAAAAGTGTTAGAATAAGCTACTTCTTACTTTTATTTATTTCTCAATAGGCTGAAATACATTCAAGACACAGTTAAGCAACAAAATATTTTATTGTACTAAATTTCTAATTTTACATGTTAATTTTTAAAGAACAGAAATGAAAGTTGCTGAAATCTATGGCTGAATCTATAGTTAAGTATAGGTACATTGTTATATTTATTATTCTGTGTTTACTGCCACCAAATAACACATCTAAAACTAATGTTTGGACTTTTCATAACTATGTTTATCATTATTTGTTACTTAAAGAGAGAGAGAGAGAGAGAGAGAGAGAGAGAGCTAAGTGGCCAGATCCAGGCTGGATATACCAACTGCCCCTGGAGCCCCTTCGGTCCCAGAAGCCCCAGACACCTGGTTATTTGATTCACCGTAAATCTGACTCACTGCACGTTTGGCCTGAAGTTTCTCCACTGAAGTGCAACATCAATTAAAGCAGGTCATCCCTTATTCACTAAACACAGCTGGTGTTTGTAGAGGGACCCTGTGTGGGGACAAACACTGAGACAATATTCCAGTGCCTATATGAATACTGAAGCAGGCTTTGCTGACTGTAATCACTCCTCTTGTTTATACTGTTAAAAGGTGCCTTTCTTATGCACTTCCATATTAAGTGATGCCGAACACTGTATTTCCAATATTTAGTCCACCCTTATTATCCTGAATGAGGGTAAATTAGTTATCCTGCATTTATCCATATCTTCCTCTTTTCTTGTTACAATTTCCGCTCTACATTTCATTTGACGGTAGTTTTTTGTTGTTTTCTACATTTTTAATGACTTAATAAAACATAGATGCTGCTATCGGGTGCAGGCTACGTGCAAGTGCTCATGTCAGCACAACAGCTGGCTCATCCTTTTCAAACATCTTTTTCCCCCATTTCGTGGGAAGTGGGCGTTGCAGATTGAACACAGGAGCCTACTGTACCACAAGAAATGATGAATAATTAATTAAAACACTGCACTGAAAGAGTGAAAACACCAAGATGCTGTTTTACTCCTCGTTATTTTATCGCGTTATTCGTGTTACCGTTGTTATTATTATTATTCTTACTTAGCAGCTTGTTGCATGGAAGGAAAGAGGGAGTGAGGTGTGGGAGACAAACAGGAGGGGGGGGAGAGCAGGCGGTGCTTGCAGAGTTAGCAGAGTCCTGCAAAGTTCGCCTTCTCGGAGGGAATCGTCTAGAAAACCCTGCAGCTCGGTTCACGTCGGCTACACTGGGACCCGCGATCAGAGATGAACTCTGCTAAAATGAGACTTTCGTCCTTGCTGCTGTTGCTTTCGGGCGTTTTTGTCTGTGCACTTTTCCGCCTGGTTCACTGCGAGGAGCCGCGGATCCCCGAAGGTGAGGCGATGGGAATGTCCACCCAACCTAACTACAGTTTGCAGCTGTGACGTTTGTTAAATCCAGTTGATCTCGGACTATATTAGCACCGTCTATGGCTCTCGAGCCTGGGACATAGTGTGAGAGCGAGTCTGCAGCTCATGTGAAACCACGTTGAAGTGTATTTATGTGAATAACAGTTAGAAAAGCTGAGATTCAGTCGAGACATGCGCCGATGCAGCCGAGTAGTCATTTCCCACCCACAAAAGTCAACACTTGAGTTAATTTGTAGCTTTTCTGCAGCTTTTTCCCGATTTAAAAGACTTTTAATAAAAAAGTGGCGGAGTTTAACCGTAGGTCTCTGATTTGCGCGAGTCTGAAAACTGCACGTAGCTGGAGAGCAGCACCTCCATGTCGCTGACGTGGACCGGGCTGCACTCAGCTCAGTCAGTGGTGCTGTCAGCGCTGCTACTGTTACACACACTCACTTTATTCTAAAACGAAAACTACCGCAGTCTAATAATAAATCCTGCTGCTACACATCCTCCTTCAGTAATATTCAGTTGTTGACCATGCTGCTGCATTACATTATTAGTCTGTAGGTTATATATAAAGGGTTAATTTGCTAAATATTTCCAGTGCGGAAATCGTTTATTTATTTAATTGAGAGAGAATATCAGTCGATGAAAAATGCCAAAGAGAGTTATAATAATTGTTTTGGAAATGTACTGAAGGTAATGGACAAACTCTAGTAAAGCACAAATACCCCAAGTTGAGCCTAAGTAGAATACAGTACTCAGTAAATGTACCTAAATATACTTATTTGCTTTTAACCTCTGGGCTTTAACATTCTATAGCATTAAGCCAGTAGGTAAAGTGCTGGTAATTGCATAAAAAAGCTCATTAACTAGCATATTACACATATATAAGATCACCCAGAGCTCATTCTCAGTGTTTTGACCTCAGCTGTCTTACTGAAACAACAATTTTTGTCTAGAATTATCATCATCATCATCATCATTAAATTTTATTTATATAACCCGGTTTCAAGACGCTTCACATAACAGTGACACCCTCTGTCCTGACACCCACGAACCAGATGAGGAAAAACTTCCTAAAGAAACACTTGGGAACTGCACTAAACTAGAAAACAGTAGAAACCCACATTTATTTTACTGCGCTCCATTTAATATTCACTGTAACTCAGTACTCTGTGTTACTTAGTGTTGCTCAGTAGCCAGTATTTTACAGCTTCCAGTGTTTTACACTACTCAGTATGGCTGTATTTAATAGCATTATTTGGTTGTAGAATAACTTTGAGGGTGTTTTTCCCCAACTACTGTACCGAAGTGCAGTTTGAAGTACTTGATTTTTTTTTTATCTACGTTTAAGAGCTTGCAATTGTATAGTAAAGTCTTAATACAAAATAATCAACTAATAAATGCTGATGTGTTATTATTGATTAACCACCTGTTGGTGCATGAAGTGGTTAACATCAGCTCCACCTTTTACCAGCTGCAACATTAGTGATGTTTGCTCATTAGTGCTCCAGTAATTAATGCAATAATACAACATATATCAGTAATAAGTTACATATTTTGGTGCTTTAAGCATATTTTTTTTCTAATTAAACACAGTTTTTAATGCAAGATCTTTATAAGCAACACTTATTCTACTGTTGTAATGATACCTTTACTAAAGTAGGAGATTTGAGTTTTTCTTCCACCACCAGCTCCAGTTTGTGTCACGTATCAAACAGGCCCCAGACGTAACCATCTGTTTCTTTAAACTTTAATTAATCCCAGAGACGGTCATTTAAAACACTTCAAGTTGTTTTTATAATATTTTTAGAATATTATGTCCACATTGTTAGGAGAGCCTTTTGGTTTTAACATCCTTAATTATTTTTCAGACATTCAAAGATTCAAAAGATTTGAGATTCAAAAAACTTTATTAATCCCAGAGGGAAATTTGTTTTGCATGTTACAGCAGCTCTCCGTTCAAACAGAAAGAAAGAAAGAAAGAAAGAACCATAACCAGAAAAGATTAACACCA
>JAUMHL010000028.1:2028767-2045826 GCA_032362345.1 Sandelia bainsii
CCAGCAAACCACAGCAAAGAAAATGACACTGGACACCACAGACTCATAAAACATCCGCAGCATGGTGCTGCAGACATCACCTGTTAATTAACGTCTCGAGAAATCGGTGGTTACTTCTGTGACCTACATGTTTGCTAAAGCATCAGAGGCATCAGAGGCCTCCGAAACACTGTGACCTGCTTTTTTCACCATAGTACATGAACGAGTTTGAGATTTTCTTTTCTTAGGTTACAGTCTCACGAGTCGCCTATTAACACGTTTTCTAAAGTAAAGTCAATCAGATATGGTGAAATAACTGTTGTGGCCTCCACTGGGAAAAGGACACCAGAACAGAATAAAGAGGAAACAGGAAGGCAGTAAAGCAGATGACACTTTATAGGAGAAAAACCTCGAAACAAGAGCTTATCTGATGAAAGCTGGTTCAACTGAGGGGGAGAAGAAAACACAGTACAGTAACAGGAGCAGATTATTTTGTCAGTGTATGTCAGTATGTGTTGTTTATGGTAACAGTGAGTCCATAACTTGACAAAATCTGAGCAGTTCATTAATAAAATAGTTATATATTATAATCTATTCTATAAAGTAAAAAAATCATAAACCCGCTCCTGGGATCAGTAACAGCAACATGTTAACTTATAAAAAGTGCTTTTTTGTCTGTTTTACAGTGGAGGGATGGTAGGAAATGAGAAATAATTAGATAAGACTAGATTTAATTTAATTTAGTTGTTTAATTATTGTTGGAGACGTCATGCACAATCATGACATGGAGTAAACCACAGAAACCTCGTCATAGCACTGCCACTGTGCTGCGTCATGCTTAATGCAAAGAAATCTTCGGTTTCACCTTTCTGAATTCCATCCTCTGCGATGTTGTGTCTTCCAGAGAAACTTCTAGTTGTGACTGTCGCAACCAAAGAGACGGATGGCTTCACACGTTTCATGAGGTCGGCGAAACACTTTAACTACACTGTGAAGGTAGGAACCTGCAAACTCTCAGTTAAAGTTTCTTTTCATGCTGCTGAGCTGTAAAAGCTTCTCTGTTCTCTGAAAGAAAACAAATCCCTGTTCTTGCTAGTTTTGCTTAGTTTTTATCTGTGTTTCAGTGAGTCACAGAAATAAGCAAGAATAAAGTTAAACCTGGAAAGTAAAGAGCACATTAATTAACTCTCTGGGTATATATGTATAGAATTTTGAATTTTCCAACATTTCCCACAACAAATCAAAATGTGCCTATGTTCACTCGCTTCACATGTTTAGCACAAGGCCCCAGGTGCCTAAGAGCTGAGCAAAGCTTTAAAAGCAAAGCTGCCTTTTTTGTTGTAATCATTTCTATCCAGGTAAAGATAAAATATCTGATAGATGAGTCCATGTCCATAAGAAACCTTCTGCACGTGAAGAAGAAGATCATTTTAAGTTAAATATGCTGAAATGATTGATTGTTTTAAGGTTCTGGGTCGGGGCGAGAAATGGAGAGGAGGAGACTACATGTCAGCTCCAGGCGGAGGCCAGAAAGTGCGACTCCTCAAAGCGGCTCTGGACGAGATGAAGGACGAGGACAAAATCATCCTTTTTATCGACAGGTAGAGTTTCAGATCATTCAGATTCATTTCATTCTGCATGAGCGCGTCAGCTTTTACTGCTTAACTACTGTTAAGGTTGTGTGGTTTGCATCTGTATGTGCAGGTTGAGTCAACAAGTCTTCACTGTATTATCACACAACAGTATACACAATACAATATTAGAGTAAATGTAGTAGTTGTGTATGTTTCTGTCACTTTATTTTGTAGCCTTTATTTACCTGCTTAGGTACAAATCAACTAAAGGAATAGTTCAACATTTGAGAATGTGATCCTTTACTCATTAGAGGTTATATTTATACATCTGAAGCTGATACAAGCTGATGTTGAAGATTTAAGAACTGAGCTGAGGATAAAGCAAAGAAACACAAAAATCAAATAAGCAATAAAAACCAGAGTGAAATCAATTAAGACAAAATAAAATGAGATAAAATACAATAGAACCTGAACCAGACACATAGGCTTTTATAATATAAATTAACAGCAGAATAAGTCTGCAAAGAGCAACATGCAGCAACATAAAGTCAGTGAAAGGACATGGTCTTTGTTAATGAGGCCAACAGCACCTTGGAAGAAACTGTTCTTGTGGAATTAGGGTTTTGGTCCAGATGAAGCACAGCCTCTTACAGGAGGAGAGTTTGTCAAAATGTGTCTGGTTGGAAAGGGTCAGCGTCCTGCTTCAGGGTCCTGGAGCAGTGGCACATTGCAGCCAATCTAAAATGAAAATAAAATGCAAACAAGGTTAACAGTAGATCAGAAATGCAGATATAGTGCAGTTACAGTGCAGTAAGTTGCCCCAAATGCAACGAAAAGAAAAAAAAGTGCAGCAGGTGAAGTAGTCAATGAAAGATGTTCATTTGTATAACACAACAAAAACAACATCAAAAAGTTCTGAACAATTTTCAAAATTCAATTCAGTTCAGTTCAGTATATCGCACCAAATCACAACAAAAATCAGCTCAAGGAACTTATGACTATATAGAATTATACAGAAAACCCGAAAATCCCACATGAGCAGCACTAGGCGACAGAGCAGAGGAAAAACCTCCAGCAGGCTCAGGGTGGGCGGCCATCTGCCTCGACTGGTTGGGACAGATTTATCCTTTTTAGATCTGACAGTGCTCGATTCAGTGTAGTCAGCTCAGTTTGGTTTGTGCACTGAACATTTCTCCTTTCGCTTCTCAAAAGCAAACGAAACAGATGCTGAAATCAAGAGAGAGTGTTTTTTTGTACATTCAAGGATTTCCGTTTATGCTAGTAAACACAACCACTGGCAACTTAACTCTCAGAATAAAGAGCTTTGGCATCTCATAAAGGCAACCCTTTAATTTGTTTTAACTCTGTCACTGGCCTCACACTCTGCTGACACAGCGCAGTGAATTTTTCTATTTTCACTCCCTGTCTGACACAGCTACGACGTGGTTTTCGCCTCGGGCCCCAAAGAGCTGCTCAAGAAGTTCCAGCAGGCCAGACACAAGGTGGTGTTCTCCTCCGAGAGCCTGATCTGGCCAGACAGACACCTGCAAGACAAACACCCCCACGTCAGGGAGGGCAACAGATTCCTGGGCTCAGGGGGTAGGTCCAGCAGTCCTGTCTGTCACATGTGGCTCTGATATGAATTTACCTGTCAGGAGTTTCCTCGATTTAAGTAGAAAGTCAAAAGTGTTTTTCCAGAATCCGCAACGATGGATGTTGTTGAGGGAAATACACAGTCAGGAAGCAACCTCATACAACAAGTTGCTGAATTCTGAATATGCAGTTGAAGTTAACCTTTGTAGCTTACATCAGAGACATTCATACTCAAAACCAAACTTCTGGCCTGGTCGACAGTGTTGTTTTACTTTTGGGTTAATGTTTGAAAGTGCTGCTGTTTTTCCAGCTCCTGGACTCGTACTGACCCACTAATAAGACCCTCAAGTATGAAACACACAAATGTTTTGTTAGGTTTGATTAAGATTTTGTCCTGTTTGTTAATATAGTTCAGATAATTTTGGCAGTAAGTTGGTATAAACTGTACGTTAGGACTATACATTATTAATCAAACATCTAGTGTTTTTGAGAATCGATCGCAAGTGTATCGATATTTACTACCACACCCACTGTGCATATTTGCATGTATCATCCACCAGCTAGCTGCCTAACTTGAAAGCTGTTTAACAAGTAGCTGAAATCACGTGGCACGTGAAACTATGCCCTGAACCAAACCAGAAAAAAACTGGAAATGATTGTCTGACCACAAATATATAGAGTTACAGTGGGTTTACAATAGGTTGTGAATAGTGACAGAGGTGATATGTTTCACAAGACAACTTCTGATTGATTTAAAGAAAACCTAAAATACCACCACTCATGTAAATGCTGCAGTCAATTCACAGACTCTGCTGTCAGAAACGTATGCCAATAGTACTTGTCTAATGTAATATAGTAAATACAGTATTACTGCTTGCTTAAAGCAATAAGTTAGAATATTACCATCTAAAACAGTATCCCACTAAACTAAGATCTGACTTCAGATCTAAATAAACTGACAAGCGATTTTTTTGGCACAAACAAATATAATATTTAGTGCTTTAATGATATGAATACAGAAACCAATATAAACATAAGCGTTTAAAAACAGCATAACAGTGTCAGAAATGAGAAAAAGATGTAGTGGGGAAACGATGAGTGTGCAAAGAAGCAATAAATAAAAATAACAAATATACAGCAGTAGTCTAAATAATAATTTTTTTTTTTTTTTTTTAAATAACATGTTTACAGACCACTGGTGTGTCTGCATACTTACAGTCTTGCTTTAACAACATGCCACGTTTGTAGGAAGAAGGAGGGTGATTTCTTTTTATAGGAGGGAAACAGCAGGTCTGTAGTCAGCGCTGGGCTGGGGCCATAAAACTGAACCCGACAGTAGCCATTAGTGAAGGCAATTACAAACAGAGGACTTTTCCACTTTCCTTGATGCATTTAAATGTGGACACACTATGATAGGATTCATAGACATGAATGTGGAAATAAAAAAAGACTTGTGCCATGTAGTTTCACTTCCTGTGTTTATTTCTGTCCTCAGGGTTCATTGGCTACCTTCCCAACATCAAAGAAATGGTGTCTGACTGGACGGGAGACGACGATGAGAGCGACCAGCTGTTCTTCACCAAGATTTACATTGATCCAACAAAAAGAGTAAGAGCTGATACACTGCAGCGTGCACAGCGTGGATCTGGACTCACAATAAATCCTTATAATAGAAGGAATACAACAAACACAACAACATACACAAATAACATTGTGTACCTGTGCTGCTTTAATGCACTAATTATTTCCTGTCACACTCAGATTTGTAGTGCTACTGTCAGTGAGACTCAGCACTTTCTTCACAGATGTTTCACATTATAAACCTTCCAGTAGCTCAGTGGGAATAATCGCTCCTGGTCCTGGTAGGCTCACCGGCAGAAGAAGTACTCTTTTACAGTACTTAAATAGAAAAAGTTCCTGCACACTGGCAAAGCAGCATCTGAAGAGCCAGATGCCAAAAAAGATCAATGTGCAACGAGTGATAGTGAAAAAAATCTTTAATTTAAAAGTACCAGTTGTGCAGAAGGAGTCATTTTCACATTACAGTTATTGATTCATGAATATGTTAATCCCTTTAAAGGTGATAAAGTCTTTGTAATACTGGGTATTATTTGAGAATTTATGATTGTAGATGTGATAACTAGTGAGAGCAATGTGTCTCCATGTTACAGAAATCCATCAATATCACAATTGACAGCAAATGCAGATTGTTCCAGAACCTTCACGGAGCTCTCGGTGAGTATCTTTAATTTATTAGTCCAGCTGGTGTTTATGTTTATGACATAGACGTCACGACAACAGAAGCATCCTGCAACACGCAGTGTCTTGTTTCCTGGAAACAGAGATTCCTGCTGCTCTTAAGGAATCATAGGTTCCTGATCATGTAAAGGAAGATGCGCGTAATGCCATCTGTCACAGGAGACACTAACCAGCTTCTCACCTGCTTGGTAGTGTTCTGCTACAGTATGTCAGCAGCAGTAAGTGCATAAAACATGCGACCGAACAATGTGGGACAGTCCATACGACAATTACCTGGCTCCATAGCACTCCCAAAAAATTACATCAGGTCAGTCAAGACCCAATTCCTGACTGCATGACACCAAATAAATTTCACATAAAAAATGTTGAGTCAGAATGTGCATCCACAAATGAAAACGTAGGCGTCAAACAAACTGGAGTCTCCCCAAACCTAGACATGACTAACATACAACTACGTGTAAGCTCAACCCAGCTTCTGATGGGGGGGTATTTACTCACTTGGGTCCAGAAAGTCTCCAGAAAGCCACAGACGTGACCCTGGCCTCAAACCACTACCTGCTTTCATTGCCACTTCAAGGGATTGAAGTGCAACAAACTCACTATTATATTGTTTAGTGCTATAACACTTACCAAATTTCAACCATAACACAGTAAAGAAGGACGAAGAGTAGAATACTGCTCTCAATCCTCTGCAAGGAGTCTGCAAGGAGCAAATGATACGTATTAGTTAGCAGACCCCCATTATCACCGGAGGTAAGAGCACACAAACCAAACCAGGTCAAATTACCACAGAGACTAAACGTTACCTTTGCAAAATGGTTAATTTGATTCCGGACAAATCCCCAATTGGTCACACTTCAGCTCAAGGCTGGAGAAAGAAGAAACCTGAAAGAACTGCAGTGATTTATTTAGTTCTGCACGTTTAGGCATGAGCTCAGCTCCCAGCAGTGTCTGCTGCATTTTTTCCCTTTTAGATGTTAAAGAATTTGTGAGTCCTCTGTGAGACGATTGTGTCAGAACGAGTGGATTCCTACAGGAAGTACTGTATAGGGATGATGTTAAGGTTGAACTTCTGTGTGTGTGTGTGCGTGTGTGTGTTTGTTTCCAGATGAGGTGGTACTGAAATTTGAGGATGGTCGGGTACGAGCCAGAAACGTGCTGTATGATACTCTGCCTGTCATCATTCACGGGAATGGACCGACAAAGGTATCGATTTATAAAAACCATACTGACCCCATCACATGGTAAAAACAACAGCCCGATAAAGCCAAACACCAAGTCGTTCTTAATTTTTAGTCCAAACAAACCAAAAACCAGACAGGGTTAACAGGAGGCGAAGTCAGAAGAGAGGTAGAGGTCGAAAACAGCACAGTGGGCAAATCCAAACTGAGGCGAAAGCTCAGTCCAAAGGCCAAAAACACCAGGCAGAAGGTCTGAAAATGGGTAACGGGTGTCAGGTAGGCTACATTTAGTCCAAAGAGAACAGAGTGACTGTACAATCTAACAGAGGACTAAGGGAAATTGGCAGGTACTCTGTATATATTGTACGTCCCATATCTCTTATAAGCATGGTTGTTTCACTCCCTTACATCTTAGTCCCTCCCCCTAAAGGAAGAAGATGGAACAAGGCTAAAATAAACATATATAACTTATTCTATTGATATATTTGCTTTTTGTTATTGCAGTTTGGTGTGTTATTCTTGTAAAGTACATTTTTCTGTATGATTCACTAAACTGTCTGCAGCTCTGTACAGCTCAGGTGACATGACGCTCACATGAGCGACGGCGTGCTCGGTCGCTTGTTCAGCAACTTAATTCGACCTCATTAACAGTGTTGACGAGAGTTTCTTCAAAGTTAATTAACTATTGAGTCATCACACAAACACTCACTGCGGCACACTACTGCTAACGTGAGCTATAAAGGTTTAAATTCTGTGTTGCAGCTCATTAAAGTAGTAAGTGCAAAAAGGGGATGGGTTTTAAGAGTTGAGCTCGTCCTCTTTGTTTTCCAGCTCCAGATCAACTACCTTGGTAACTACATCCCCAACAGCTGGACCTTTGAGGCCGGATGCACAGTGTGTCACGAGGATCTCCGTCCACTCGCGTCTCTTAAGGTCTGTACACTAGATTCCTCTCAGCTACACAGTGTCTATTCGGTACTGAGAATATAACAGCTGTTCACTGGGAGTTTCTTGTTCTCCCTAATAAACCTTTTCACCTGGAGCTCACACGATGCTCGCTCTTCCCCACAGGAGAATGAATACCCACTGGTGGTGATTGGCATCTTCATTCAGCAGCCCACCCCGTTTGTCACTGTGTTTTTTGAACGCCTGCTGAAGCTCCAGTACCCAAAGAACAGGCTCAAACTGTTCATCTACAACCAGGTAACCGGACATAAAGATGGTGCAGACAAGTGTTTCTGTTACTGCGAAATAACTTCATTTGAAATTAAGCATTAATATAAAAAATGTACATAAAGAACACTCATTTTACTCATTGAACACAATTATTAATCTATTGTCAAAGCTCACACGTCTTCTCCTAAGAATTATGAATCAGCTCAGACATACTCCATGATATTATTATACATACTGCAAAGCATGATGGGAACTGTAGTACAAACGTAACACATTTGAGCTTTTTTGTTTTGCACTTCAGCATGGTTCTAATGTCTCTGCACCCTCCTTTGTTCATTCATATACAGATATTTGAGATGTGTTGAAAACGTTAACATGTACTGCAGAAAAGTTTTCTTTTCTTATAAAACATCCAAGTTGATAGTGTTTCTAACATAGTGCACCTGGCTAAGACGTGTAGTAGCCAAAAATCTGAAACCTGTTAGAAAATAAAGAGAATGAAAACTAAGCAAAAAGGCTAAATTTAAAGGGTTAGTGCTGCAAAAAGGATATACCACGTGTCTGCATTATGTCACATTGAAAAAGGCTAGGCTATCAAAATAAAAAGCTTTTTCTATTTCACACAAAAAGAGTGTCAGAGAGAAAAAGCTAACAAATATTCACAATACTAATGATATAATAATAATGTTGTGAAATGTTTAAAGTAACAGTACTTGTTTTAAGTACTTGACTGGTTATATTGTCTGTTTAATTTGACTGGAAATGTGTAGTAAGCAAATAATACACATTCAAATCCTGGCTCTGTATGTTTCAGATGTGCGTACTTAGTGCTGCTTTGTAGTAATTCAGACCTCTGCTCTGCTTCCTCTCCACCTCAGGAAGCTCATCACGAGCGCCAGGTCAGCTCTTTCCTGCAGGATCACAGAAACCTTTATCAGGATGTGAAGTTCATCGGGCCTGAAGAGGAGATGGACGGAGCTGCCCCCCGCAACCTGGGCTTGTGAGTTCCACTTAAACCAGTTGTCAGCTGTAGGAAGGACTCTTGAGCTATGAATGCGTGGCCACTTCATTTTACAAAGAGAAGTTGTGTGTTGTGTCATAACGTGTTTTCTTTTCTCATCCTAATTATTAAAATAACTTCACTTTTATCATTTCTCATTTAGGATTTTATTCATGGTGCGAGTCGGGCAATTGTTCTCAGTATTTAACCATCATACGCTGTAGTTTTCACACCTGAAACATGTGCTCTGTAGCAGCGGTGGTTCATGGATATTGTTGAACGTCTTTCTTTTCTTTCAGGGATATGTGCCGGAAGGACAAGGACTGTGACTATTTCTTCAGCTTGGACATTGAAGTGGTTTTAAAAAATGAGAACACGCTCAAAATTCTCATAGAACAAAACCTGTAAGTGTCTTTATAAATACTGAATAATTAATAATCCTGTGGCTGCTCTAGTCACAACCTTATGTGGAAAATTTCTCATTTCCAGTACATTATTTTATTTGTATGGTTCTGTTCATGAACAGATATAATAACACTTCTGTGGTTGCTCCTTAGTCCTATTGTAGCACCAATGATAACTCGAGTTGGTCGACTGTGGAGCAACTTCTGGGGAGCCCTCAGTGCAGACGGATACTACGCCCGGTCTGAGGACTACGTGGACATAGTTCAAGGACGCAGAGAGTATGTCGCTTAAGCATTTCTTCCTAAATATTTAAGAGCAATGGATTTTTTTTTATTATTTGAAAAATTAAATTGAATGATAATTAAAAATCTGGTCCAGAAAGTTTACAGGCAAATTGTTTTAAACCTCCCATATCCTGCATGCATTCAGAGGTGGCAGATTTACACAAAAGTGCAACCACGTGCTTAAAATATTAAAATACTCCACTACAAGGCCAGTGTTTCTTTAGAGGCGTAAACAGAAAAACACCTGCTTCTTAACAAAGGAGCCTTTCATACGTTGGTAACAGGAGAACAGCTGCTCATTGGTTGAAAGCTTCTCCTCACCCCACCACCAGGATATACTTATCTCTGCTCACCCTTCTTCACACAAGACGTTTAACACTTCAGAAATCGTCTCTTTGCTGATTTTCTGTGCACAGAGAAGCAGAAAAGCTTGAACAGAGGAAAATGCAGATTATATAATATAATGTGCTTTATATGGATGGATACAAAATAAATGCAGAAAATTTTTTGCATCAGCAACAACTACAGAAGTTATACAAACATACGAGCACATACTCATTAAAGAGGTCCTGAGGGATGTTTCTCGTGTATGTAACTTAAAACAAAATAGAGACACCCCTGAATATAATGCGGACCTCAGTAATAAACATGGTGGCATCTTCGGGACCAATCACACGGACGCACAACTGGAAAACATAATGCCTCCAGGTCGTCTGTACGTCCGTCCCATTCTCACGAACATGATATCTCAAGATAATTTGCAGTGTTGTATCACAGACTGTTTGTTCTGTTAGATCCTAGTGCTGTCATGTGCTCTGTCTGAGACTGCTCTGTGTTTCAGGGGTGTGTGGAACGTGCCGTACGTCTCCAGCGTGTACCTGGTGAAGGCCAGCATCCTTCGATCAGAGCTCTCAGACTTTGAGCTGTTTAACTCAAACAACTTGGACCCCGACATGGCTTTCTGCAACAACATACACAGCAAGGTCAGTGAGAGAACAAACAGCGATGAATCTTCAGTGGAAATACGTCTTTTTTAATGCATACTTGTATCGTATAAACAAAGAACAACACACCTACAGCAAATACTTTCTGGTACGTTTTGTCAGAATTGTGAAGTTGTCCGTTACAGTATTTCGTGAATCTCTCTCTCTCTCTCAGGGACTCTTTATGTTTGTAACCAACATGCACAGCTTCGGTCGGATCCTATCGACGGAAAACTATCAGACCAACCATCTTCATAATGATCTGTGGCAGATCTTTGAAAACCAAGTGGTGAGACTCTTAATATCAGGGGATGTTGTGTCGTAGCAGGACGGCTGTCCTGTAAAAAGTGAGGTAGTTTGTATGAAATGTTTTGAAATCATCTTAAAAATGCTCCTAAATTTTGAGTCAAAAACACTCTGAAAACTACATTTACATGATATCCAATTAGATATTAGTAATATTATTTAAAAAAATTCAAATATTAAAATGAGATGAAGTAGGATTCAGTAACCATTTGAGGTAGTAACTAGTGATGGGCAAGAATCTGGCAAGACGATACGTATCACGATACAGGTTACGATTTAATGTTTTGCTTCTTTTTTTTTAAATACACCACAATATGCAGTAGGAGTTTTAAAAATGTAGTCAAAACATCTGTATATATATATATGTATAAACACAACACAAAATGAACCACTGTCTACCACAACTCTGTGCATGGAAAAAATCATTTCAGTATCTTTGACCATATCTTTGTATCACTAAATATAATATTGCAATATTCGATATTTTAAATATTATCTTACAGCGCTAATGGGCAGATGAAGATTCAAACAAAGCGACAAAGCAGGCTTATAGTAGTAAAACATATAGTAGCTCTTAAAGTCGCAGTTCAACACTTAAACTGGAATAAACCATCAGCCACAGTATTATTAGTTTATGCTAAATGGATTTGAACTGAGAACTGCTAAATGTAACTGCTTTTATTTGTGAAGCTGTGGTGATGATGTATTATGAACAAGATTAAATATGAAAAACAAATGTTTAAGGTATATATATATATGCAATAATGCATCTAAAAAAAATAGGATATTGTGGAAAAAGTAATTTCTTTGCATAATCTAATTCAAAAAGTTCAACTCTGCCTCATATATTCTGGATTCATTGTGAAATATATTCTTTTATATAGTCTTTTTTTGTTTTAATTTCAATGATTATGGCAGACAGTTCATAAAAAAATATCAAATATCCAGTATCTCAAACTGTTACAATATTTACTAAGATCAATCAAAAAAGGATTAATAATACAAAAATGTCCAACTTCTGAAAAGCATGTTCATTTATGCACTGAAAACACTTGGTAGCATGAATTACTGTATTAACATGCGGCATGGAGGCGATCAACCTGTGACTCAGTAATATCAGTCAGCAAACCAGTTAGTGGTGGATTTGGGTGTGTGCAGGTGCTAAGTCCTGCTGTAAAAAGGAACTTTCATCTGAAAAGAGGACTTAAATAATAATAGTGATTGTGTTGGTAGTTAAGTAGCAGTAGTACACAGTTACACAGTCAGTACAGTTTGAAAATGACCATCTTACATACATGGTAATAACTAAATATTGTGAACATGCTCTGTATTGGCACTTAGTGGTGTGTGTCTTTCTTTCAGGACTGGGAGGAGCGCTACATCCACGAGAACTACACTCGCATGATGAAAGACAAGCTGGTTGAAACCGTGAGTTGCAACACAAGTTGACATTTAAACTCCTCTGTGCTTCTGTGACCACGCATTACAAACTGCATTTTGAATAATATGGAATGTGTCACTCAGTGGTGAGGTTGTGCTGTGTCTTCTGTCCACCAGCCGTGTCCCGATGTTTACTGGTTCCCAATCTTCACTGACCTTGCTTGTAACCACCTTGTTGAAGAAATGGAAAACTTTGGGCAGTGGTCAGGAGGAGGCAACATGGTATGTTATCATACAGTTCAAGTTTCCCACCTTTTTGCACCAGCCCGGCTAGAATCATCCACCCCACATGCTCGCTGTTATTTTCCTGCATACGAGTTTTGTTGACGTTCACTGACTTCAGGTTGTTTATAAACCGATTCATTTTCCCATTTTTCCAGGATACCAGAATCCAGGGCGGCTATGAGAACGTCCCCACCATTGACATCCACATGAATCAAATCAAATTTGAAAAGGAATGGCACAAGTTCCTACTAGAGTACATAGCACCAGTAACAGAGAAAATGTTTCCTGGTTACTACACCAGGGTAAGAAAAACCATCGTCAATTGCATTTTATTATCTCAAGACACTTTACATAATAAGGTCAAAACCTTATAGAGTTATATAGAGATTGAGCAGGAGCTGGTGTACATGTATAACACACTGTTTGTGTCTGTTGGCAAATAAGCAGTTTGTACATAAATACATAAATACTGACTTCTCTCTGTCTGTATGTTTGCAGGCTCAGTTCGACTTGGCCTTTGTAGTTAGATATAAGCCAGACGAGCAGCCCGCCCTGAAGCCACACCACGACGCCTCCACGTTCACAATAAACATCGCACTCAATCAAGTGGGCCTTGATTTCCAGGTGAGTGTGTTTGGAGTTCAGAAACCTGACATTTCTAATCTGACTAGTATAGTTACTACATCCTAAAAAAAACAGCTTTTAAGCACAAAATGTAAATGACTTTTTATACTGATTTAATAGTAAATGTGCTCTGATCGTCTCCTTCAAGCTACTTACACACAAATGAAATTAATATCTGGTTGAACATCCTGTTGCAGCAGTAACCTCAAATAAGCACCTCTGGTCGCTGCAGATTAGACTTAGATTTTGGATCATTCTGTCTCACAGAAAAGCTTCAGGTCAGACATATTCTTATGATGTCACGAGTGAAAAGATAACCGCTTATTATCATCCCAACTGAGAAGTGAAGGGAGCCTCAACTCAGTACAGGTGCTGTGGAATGGCCTCGAGAGAACCATTCACATAAGAACATCTTCAAAATATGGCTAACCTCAAGTTCTCTGAAGAACGGTCTAAATATCTCCTGAACTTTGTGCAGGTCCACCGCTACCAGAAGTGGTTGTTTGAGGTTATTTATGACAAAGGAGCCTTAAGCAGTTAATAAATCCAAGTGTTCACTTACTTTTTCCACCAGCACTTTGAGCAGCTGTGTTCAATAAAGACATGAAATATTGTGGATTATTAACTGCATTGTGAGTGTATTTGTGACTTTTGTGAACAATTAATGTAAAAAAAACCCTGGTCATTGCAAATGGTTCACATACTTTTTCTTTCCATAAAAGTATTTGCCACCTTCCTGATTTTTTCATTTTTTTGCATATTTGTCAAACTTAAATGATTCAGATCATCAAACAATTTTTAATATTACACAAAGATAACACAAGTAAATACAAAATGCAGTTTCTAAATGATAATTTCATTTATTTATTTTATTTTGAGGGAAAAAAGCTCCAAACCTGCCTGGCCCTATGTGAATAAGTTATTTGCTTGTTATAGCCATGGTGGCCATGTGGTAAGGAGTTGGTCTTGTAAACCAAACATCATGGGTTTGACCCCCATCCATGCCTAAATTCTGTGTGGGTGGCTGTGGTTTAGTTGGTTAAGCACTTGTCCAGGAACTGCAGGGTGAAGCAGTGGCTTGGTTCCCCCTGGCCACATGTCAAAGTGTCCCTGGACCAGACACTGAAGCCCTGCATTAAATATAGCTGCCTGTCCACATGAATTTGCCCATGATGATTAATAAAATATGTCAAAGTTTCAGTCTTTTACAGTTGATGAAAGTCGATGCTTCATGCAGGATTTTCACAATAAAAGCACCCAAAAAGTTAGATTGGGCTGATTGAAGATTTTTAATGTGAAATATCTGTACAGGAAGTGTTGAGTTTTAAGTGTTTTATTGACAGCAGATACCAAAAATGGCAAAGTAGAAAGGATTCAAATAATTTACCAGAGATAATTTACATTACAATTTGTTTCTGTGGTTGAAAATAGCTAAAAAATGGAAAATCATGAGTTAGAATAATTTAAAAAACACTAAGTGTAGCAACAAACAAAACCACCATGTGGAGTGTTAGGTCTCAGATGATATGTGTTGTTTTGGCTGCAGGGTGGAGGCTGCAGGTTCCTCCGCTATGACTGCTCCGTTACTGCTCCTCGTAAAGGCTGGGCCTTCATGCACCCGGGTCGCCTCACCCACTACCACGAAGGTCTGCGGGTCACCGCCGGCGTCCGGTACATTGCGGTGTCCTTTGTGGATCCCTGAACTCCCCAAAGGTGGCACAGCTCAGCTGCTGGTTTAAACCAAACAGGACACACACCGACACTCATCCTTCAGCATCAAGGCTTCTGCTTATTTTCAGATTTGAAGTGATGACAGTTAAGTTTTCGTCTTCGCGTAGAGAAAAACTGTGAACAATGCAGAATTTAACATTTCCTTCTAACAGCTGTGTGACAACTTTAGAACCATTTCAGTTAAAAATACTACTGTTGTTATCATTAGTATGTAGTGATGCAGCTGAGTCTGAATCAGTCTGAAGGCTCCTGTTTGGTCTGGATCAGATCCCATTGTGCCTTTATCTGGACTGATGATCAGGAAATCTCCAGTTCAGCAGATTTTTTTGTACATTACCGTAACTGTGCCTTTCCTCTTTATCCAAAGCAGTTTTTTTCTGAACAGAGACACTCCTGTTAAGCCTTTTATTTATTTTTTGTAATTGTTTTAGAACACACACACACACCGCCCCTGATTTTTTTTTAGTTTTTTTGGCTTTTGGAATTTAGTGAGATTTCATATTGGAATCAGAGCTTTTTCTTCTTCACTCACTGATGTCAGTCAGACAGGTTTATGACAGTGTAACACAGTTATCATTTCTTGCCTTTGCTGTGTTTTGAACACAACTTGAATAAAAACGTGGGAACCCAAATGATGTGTGTCTGAATGGCGATTAGTCTTTGAAAGAAACCGCACAGTTATGGAAGCAAATAAGGGCCAAAAATATTGGATTCTTAAACCCAACTAAATAAATCTGTGCATTACTAATACTTCTAAATTAATCTGAGAACAAACAGGGTCTCTGCAGCTTTCAACAAGTCAAATACAATAGTTTTCAGATCACTTTGAATGCAAATCAATATAAGACTTAATATCTTCACTTTCTTTATCTATCTTTATATTCTAAAAACAGAAAGAAATACTCACAGAAGACATTACATTATCTCACATCTTAAATATAAAGCTAAAGCAAAGAGCCTTCATGTATTTTCTGTCTTCAGCAAAGTGTATTTAACTGTAAAATAAACACCCATAAAATCAAAATTATTGCTTTTTACCTAGAACTGCTGAAATCAAACGCTATCATCTGTAAAGCTGCGGTGACGATATAAAGATTTCTGAGAAATAAATCAATAACACATTTGAATATATTTTTGAGGTTAAACTTATTTAATCAATGATAATCATTTGAATATCATCAGTAGTTTTTCTTGTTGTAGACCATTATTATACCCAAATTCCCCAAAATAAAACCCAGTTTGATGGCTGCAATTTAGGTAAAAGTTCTGCCATACAGATTCCTCTATAACTACTCTACTGAAAACACGTTTTTAACTAATTGTGGTTGTTTTGTTTTTTTTTGTCACTTCCATTTTCCTACAGTTGATGAAAGTCAACGCTTCATTTAGCTTTTTCAGAATAAAAGCGCACAAGGAATTTGATTGGGCTGCTTGAAGATTTTTTAATGTGAAATCTCTGTACAGGAAGCGTTGAGTTTTAATGACAGCAGTTTAATAGAAATATAGGAAATCTCACACACCACAAAGACCTACGGTAAATAATTACCGACTACTTTTTAAAATTATAGACAGTTTTGAGTGGCAGTCTAACAAATGTTAATCTGCAGCTATAACCTGGAAATGAAATAAGACTGAACTCAATTTGTTTGTGCACAAGCACAATAAAAATTGTTTTTCATCAAACACTACAGGTGGCAACACATTGTCTAAACATTTATGCAAAAACACTAAAGCATGTGGCATTAAGTAGCAACAATTTAACATGTTATTAAAATAAGGCCCAAAATTCTGATTATTGGATGTGCATCTCTGTGCTATCTGCTATTAAAATAACCACAAACTGAAGCCGGAACCTAAGAAAATGCCTACAGCCCATCAGAGTACAGAGTTCCTGAGCAAATTGTGTTCTTCGGACTTTCTCCTTGTATGGACTCACATTTACCTGCAGATGAACCGTTTGTGTTTCAATATGATAAAACAGCACAAGTGTTTTAGTTTTAAATATTACGGAATTTAAAAAGTAAATGTCCATAATCATTGGTCTTATTTGATAACGTTTATTTGAAACAGCTGTTAAAATAAGGAGAGAGAGAGAGAGAGAGAATATATATATATATATATATATATATAGCACATAGTTAAAAGCTAAAACTCAACATTAAGGACAAAAACAGTTTGTCGTTTCAAATACATTTCTATTTACAACATTTGAGCCAGTTTTCTGACTAACAGTCTAAAAAAAAAAAAAAGGGGGGGGGGGGGGCTTATGCCAGAAAAAGGGGACAAAAACATTTTTATT
>JAUMHL010000028.1:2054502-2066221 GCA_032362345.1 Sandelia bainsii
TGTGATGCAGTCTGTCAGTCCATCAATGTCGTCACCGTGAGGCTCACAGAGAGTCTTCCAGTCTGTGACTTCAAAGCCTGCAGGGCATCATTAGCCCCCTCTGTCCACTTCTTCAGGGCTTGTTGTTTGGAAAGCAGTGAAAATGTAGTGGAGTAAAAAGTAAAAAGTACAAAAGCACAATAGTTCCCTCTGAAATGTAGTAGAGTAAAAGTAACATAATATAATATAATGGAATACCTCAAAAGAGGAAGAAATATGGTATTCCATTAATCCTGTTCAGTGTCTGCTAGCTGTCTATCAATTTTTCAGATTTTTTCTTCCTCATTAAACATTTGGAAAGCAAATGTTTCTTAAAAATTTACATGTTTGCTTCAGTGCCATCTTATTTCTTATTTTTCTTTTCTGCTTTTATTGATGCTGTGCTGTCTTGACCAGCACTTTTAGAAATGTGTGAAACCACATGTGAACATGCATCGTGTCACCGCTCTTTGTGCACATGAACACCCAAAAGGAACCAGCTCCTACAAATAGTGCAAACTGTAAAAACTGAGCCCCTCTCATATTTTGAGGAATATGCCTGTTGAGTTTCTCTCCAAGGATGAGATGTGAAGATCGATATTGCTCTAATGGCCGTGTGCCATTATTCCTGGGAAAAAAAATCTTTCTCAGCTTGGATTGTGTTACAGTGATCATTGAGTTTTTACAGACATGGGTGTTTTAAAAACAGGAAGTAAGATTCTAAGTTGCATTGTGGGAAGTGTAGGATTCACTTTATTTGACCCACATTATTTCAAATTTATTTTGATCTGGAGCCAATAAAAATATCAAATAACTAAACAACTTAATAAAAATTAAAAAATAGTAATAATCATAATAATAACAATAACAAAAAGAAATAATAATTATGAATCATCATATGATCCTTTAACCTTCTCCTCTCTTCATCTCCCGGTTTCTTTATTTTGGAACAAAGTGGTGGCTACCACATGTTTTAACTGAAAAACATATCTTTAATATACCTTTCTTATATGTTAATTAAGTTAAACTTAAGGGAGCATGTCGCTGCTTTCGTTTGAATTATTTTGTTAACCTGATTTTCGATGTAGCTAATTTTTAATCTACTGTAACAATTAGCAACTGAATGTCTGAATAATCAAGTATGACCCTAACCCCTTACCTGATAAATTATATGATATAACAGTTAATTCATAATACTTAAAATAATTAAGTTATGATTACTCATATTAAAATCTGTTTAATATATTAATATCTCTCTTTCTGAGGAAAATTAATATTTGATTCTTTAGAAATAAAATTTGTTTTATCAGCAATATCTTCGTCGTGCATCAGGTTAATATTGCCCCGGGTTAAGCTTCACAGGGAGCTGTCGCTGTCAGGTTGCACACAAACCCTGCTGCTAGATGTATAATGTTAGATTATAATAAATAAGGACGATTGAATGCAATATGTAACATAAGATATGCATGAAACACCCAGGTTTGTATGCAAACTCAGAGCGACACTTCCTTGCGAGGCTAACCTGGGGCAAATGGTGTTTATCTATATTTTCTATTGATTGGTTAAATCACCATTCACTCATGACTAAGTCGTCTCTCATTGGCTAGAAGTATATTGTGTGGGAGGGCGCAAACTTCGTGGCACTACCGGGGGCGGGGCTGTTAGTTCCGACAGGAAAACTAAAGAACGGCGAGTATCTGCGATTAAACGGTAAAATAACGTTTAAGTAACCACTTAAAATCGTTCTTTGCTCAGTTGTGTTGAATCTTTTGATATCTGCTAGAATCCGGAAATAGTTTGTTGTCTTAGAATCTCGTGTGTCCAACTTGAAAAGAGGCCAACTGCCCCGAAAAACTAAGCAAAGTTAGCAAGCTAATCGTTAGCTTCCTTAGATGGAATGGAAACTGCTGCTAGCTAGAAGTTAGCTGACATTCCACTGATTCAGTGACAAACATAGGCCAAAAAATTATATTAATCAAAATTAAGGTTACATTAGGAAGGCAAATTGTGTGTAATGTGAAGGATTTTAATAGAGGCTTAGTTGGCACATTGAACAGACCTTTACATTAGAGGTAAACAGCAGTGAGGAAGTGAAGTTATAACGCAATGTAACGCTCAAGTTGCCAAATTCTCACAGTTTACTACATAGGCCTTAAGCTGTATTAGTGTCAATGCAGCTATGTTTGTCAACGGTGTGGTAGAGTGTGTTTGTTAACACAGTTCAGTCTCTAAAGTAGTTAATAGTTCATATAGTTGGTTATAGGAAGAGTGGATGTAGCTTTATATGTTGTAATGTTAATCTGGTTGTGAATTATCTGGAGATCCATCAACTAAAATCTATTTTCTCGGCTGACTTAATTTAATTTAGGCTCAACTTTGAAGTAAATGGTAATGTGTTAGAAATATATTCAAACAAAAGACTGATTTCATTAGGTAATGTAATTGTTAAATGTTGTTTTAGCAACATAAGTAAACATAAAATCATTGTTAATGTCATTTCTATCTAAAATCTTCAGGTTGACCTACCATAGGTCATGTTGTTGGTAACAGGATTAAGATTGATTCTCATAATTATCAGGTTATACTGTGATTTGTTTGTTGAATTGATTGTTAACAACCTAAACAACAAGCTAAAAAGAAAAATGCTTTGCTCCCTATTTTTTAATTTCAGGCCTACATAGAAATTAAATGATTTGGTTTTGATGGTTTTATGTTGTTTATAGTGAAACTTGTTGTCTGTGTTAGGCTTTTTGTTGCCACATAACCTTAGGAAAGATATTTGGACAAGGCTCAAGTGTGTATGTTTTTTTTTTTGTTTTTTTTTGACAGAATCATATTTTAAAACATTAGTGTTAATAGAGCCACAGTTTTGGTTTGGACCACTTAAATAAATAGTCTTAAAGGTCCATTTTCCAATCTTCCCTATTTTCCACAGTGTCACACTTTTAGGAAAGTGATACTTGCAGTATGTTCTTACTAATTCCAGAAATATGTACCTAAAACACATTTATATAATAGGTAATAGGTAAAGTGACACCTTCATAGTGCAACTCAATCTGTAAACCTGGGCACAGAAAGTGTGATGGACAGCAGAGGTGGCAGAAGTACACAAACTACTCAAGTAAAAGTACAAGTTTTTGCAAGAAAAAGTACTCCCCTACAAGTACCTTGAAATTATTTACTCAAGTTGAAGCAGTAGATGCTCTAAAATGCACATTTGATACAAAAGAACCACTGAAAAATTGATTTATCTGGTCGTCAGTCCATTTTAAAGTCTTTTAAGCAGTACTGAACATGATGCTGTTGATAACATACAGGTGTTTTCCAATTCCATGCCTCATAAATAAGGTTTCTGCAGAGATCTAACATGTTCAGACCTTGTTAAGTTTAATTTATGTGCAGATTCAAGGAAAGAACCATTTCTATAATCTGATTTCTAAAAATTTCATTTGAAAAATTATCCAATATTCATTAAATTTTTTTCTATTCAGAAATGTTCCCTTTAGTTAAAAACAATAAAAAGCAAATGTTGGTGGCCACACACCAGTGAAAACCTTTAAAAGGGGAAATATATATTGTGAAATAATTTCATGATTGCAGTTGTACTTAGAATAAGATTTTAGGGGAATGTGGATACGGTTTGAATCTGCTAAAACACAGCAAATTTGTTATTTTCAACATGAACCAGACACTGAAATCACTCCAGCACATCCTGTTGAGTCTTTTTAAAGAGATTTGTGTTACCACTTTCCACTATATGTTTCCACACTGAGGCTCTCTACAAACAAAAAATAATAGTTTAACTGTTCTGGTAAATGTTTGTGTTCTGTTGTTACTGTTTCAGATGGCTGCAATCAGAAAGAAACTAGTGATAGTTGGTGATGGAGCCTGTGGCAAGACCTGTCTCCTGATAGTGTTCAGCAAGGATCAGTTCCCTGAGGTTTATGTGCCCACTGTGTTTGAGAACTATGTGGCAGACATTGAGGTGGATGGTAAACAGGTAAGCTGTTTATTAAAGTGATAAATGACATTTAAATAATCTATTAACAGATCAGTGAGTGTGTAGTTTGAGTCTCTGAAACAAATTATAGACCAGGTGATTATGAATTTTGAGGCTGACACTGATTTCAATATAAAATATCTGATAATGATATTCAAACAAACAAACTTGATGTGGAAGTCTTACACTTGAAATATCAACCTGCTCTGATGGGTAAACTACAGCATTCAGAGCCTTTCACTTTTTGCACACTTTATTGCGTCGTAGATTTAGATTTATAAGTGGATTAAAGTACAGTTTTGGAGTCTACACTCAGTAATAGTGACAGTGACAAACATGTTTTTATCAACTTTAGCAAATTTATTAAAAATCTAAAACTGAGAATTCTCTTTGTAAAAAGTCTTCAGACCCTTTGTTATGACTCCAAATTGTGATCAGGTGCATCCTATTTGCTTTAATTTTTTTCTTGAGATGATCTTGTCTGGATTCCACCTGTACCAAACTGAACTGGACATAGTTTAGAAAGAAAAATTTAAGTTCCCACAATTCACACTGCTGTCATAACATAAACCAAGCCGTGAGGAACTCTGTGTAGACCTACACAGTCACATTTTAAGTGTGAATAGACCAAGATCCCAACAGGCACTCTAACAGAACTTCAGAGGTCCTCTGCAGAGAAGGGAGGACCTGGCAAAAAGACGACCACCTCAGTAGGACGCCAAGACTCAGGCTGCTTGAAGTGTGTCAAACAGCATATAAGGGACTCGGAGCATGAGGACAAAGATTCTGTGGTCTGATGACCCAAAATGAAACCTTCATCTGTTATAGGTGGAGCTGGCTCTTTGGGACACAGCAGGTCAGGAGGACTATGACCGACTGAGGCCTCTCTCCTATCCAGACACAGATGTCATCCTCATGTGTTTCTCCATCGACAGCCCCGACAGTTTAGGTGAGGGTTCCTCTTTGTCGTTGATATTTAAAAAACAAACAAACAAACAAAAATCAAGCTGTTTGCATCTGCTCCATGTTGAACATTTTCACCTTGTGCCTGATGCAGAGAATATTCCAGAGAAGTGGACGCCTGAGGTCAAGCACTTCTGTCCCAACGTGCCTATTATTCTTGTGGGGAATAAAAAGGACCTGCGAAATGATGAGCACACACGTCGAGAGTTAGCAAAGATGAAACAGGTCAGTGAGTGGAGTTGTGTGTCATTGTAGGGCCCTTTTCCCTGCAGGGTCACAGTTGAGTATTATTTTCATTACTACTAATTGATTCATTCATGAATTTACTTTTTATGCAACCATTAAAAGACCAACAGGGAGAAAATACAAATACACTGGGGTCTGAGAGCATGTTGAAAATCTGATATATTAATGTAAACCTGGAAATAATCATAAGGTCTGAGGATTTAGACACAAGGAGTTCTGACATGTGAAATGAAGAAGAAATATTTAAGGTTCTGCACTTTTTTAGGTTAGAAATCAAACTGAAGCAAATTTGTAGCTTTGACCGTGTGAAGGTCAGATCTCGATTTTATCTACAGATGGGTTTCCAAGAGACGTCATTATCAGCAAGTGAAACGTTGTTTTTGTGGCTAAAACTGTATCAGTCACAAAAGCAATGGTTGGAAAATGTCTGTTAGATTAACGTGCAGAATTAGCTGTTAGCTGCAGCAGTCTGCTCAAAGCTATGGATTTTATGAAGCAGCGGACTGTTCAGGAAGTTCAGGAATTAATTTGGGGAATAGGTGACAGAGGATAGAGGAGCAAACAGATTTGGATCTTTTTGAGTGTCTGTTCACGTTATTTATTTATTTTTTTTTGGAAGAACAGGATCTTCGTACATGCTAATGTTGCCAGTAGAAAATCACACACCCATTTTGCAGCTTAACATTGCATGCTTAAAGGTACAGTATAATGTGTAAAATGTGAAGGTTTTAGCAGTATCTAGTGGTGAGGTTGCAGAAGTCATCCTTCTGATCCAAGCTAAAATAAACTAGATGGTAAACAGATGGTATTTCCAGGTGACTGCACACTAATGTCAACATACTGTATTTATGAATTCTATATTTCATGTCTACTAATAGATTCCTCTAAATCTTACACACTGCACCATTATCTGTGCACCTGTGTTTATAAGCTGAACTCATGCTGTCATTTCATGTTTTTGGAAACCTACAAGTCACTTCTCTCTACTTGTGGAGCTAAGTTTGTGTATAGACTCCCTATCTCGTTATCATTAGCAAGATGTCGATCCCCAAGTATGAATAGAAACACGTGTGTGTCTGTAGTTTGGATATGGATCCGCCAGTGGCCTTCAGTTGTCTCGGAGGACGAGAACTAACTCTAAACCACATCTCTGTCCTTGGGGTGGGCTTTTAAACACAGCTACATGTTCTCTGACACCACCAATACACACTGATAATCAACTGCAACCAAAGAGAACATCAGATTTGAACAACTGTAACGTGAAGGTAACTTTGCAAGCCACTAAACTCCTGAGCTGTAGAACCCTGTAGAACATGGTTCTAGGAATAATTTATGCACTAACTGTTCAAACCAGGCAAAGTTGTTACCATTGTGATAATTAAGCTTTCGAGTGTTGGTAAAATGTTTTTCTTTTCAGTTTTAAATGAGATAACGACTTTTTTGTCCAAATAGGAACCAGTGAAGTCAGACGAGGCGAGGGACATGGCCAACCGGATCAACGCCTTTGGCTACCTGGAGTGCTCGGCCAAGACGAAGGACGGCGTGAGGGAGGTGTTTGAGATGGCCACCAGGGCGGCACTGCAGGCCAAGAGAGGAAGAGGCAGGAAGGGTGGCTGCAATCTGCTATAAAGCGCCAGGTCACACAGGATTGGGAGGGGCGGGGGAAACAAACCAGGCCAAGAAAAACATCGATCCTCTACGTCCACTTTCAACCAAGGTGGGCTCAATTGAATGGGGTGTTACAGGGACGAGGGAGAAAAGTCAAACCAGGCCAAAGGAAAAACAAAACAAAAACGAAGGTCAAACGTGATGGAAAAAGGAAGCGTATACATTTAAGTCTAAGGTTATAGCTTTTAGCTTTCATGTAAAAATACTCTAATCCTGTGTTTAGGATTCATTAGACCTGGAATTAAGAAAACCTGATGAGATGGGGTCATTTCTCTCGCTCGTATTTTTATCAGTATGGTGGGGATTGTGCTGTACATGTAAGCAGGGTTTCTCTGTCCTCAGCTGTAGCTGTATGGTTTGTGTTTGAGACCAGCTACAGAAGAGATCAGGGGCATTAGTGCACCTACAGTCTTGCAGTGTGACTGAGCTTATCTTTCCGTTTTGCCCCATCATTTTTATAAGTGTTTTATTCTCCTTATTTTTCCTGCGGACACATAGAACAACCCAACTTTATATGGACCTGCTTTTCTCTTTTATGAGCCTGTAGCATTTTTATTCATTTAAAAAGCTGAGAGTTTGATCAGTTATGTGCATTTGAGCTTCAGTACCCAATGGTAAAGAGACCAACTTATTTTACTGTTTTATACAAGCTTCTTAATGAATGTAATACTTAAATGATTAATTTGATTGAGCTGAACTTGGCTTTCAAGTAAGAGAACTGTATGTGGGCTGATGTGAACTGTCAAACACACTGTATAAAGCTGGCATTAAAGGGTTAAAACTATCTTGACAGTTGCTGTAAATTCTCAAATAGCAGCAGGGATTTAATTTACCTAAACTACAGGGAGGACCTGACCTGTATGTCAAACGGTATCAAAAATGTATTTAGACCTTTAACAATCAGTCGATTAAAGGAAAATTAATCTGCAATCATTTTGATAATTGTTTTCAAGCAGAAAATCTTAAATATTTGCTGAGTTGAGCTTTTCAACTTTACCTTACGTGATATTAAACAATATAGTATTGTACAAAGGAAGCACCAGTACGAGATAAAAATTAGTGAACAAAGTGGAGCTCAGACTAAAAATGTTGTCGTACTGATGGAATAAGTGCTTTGAAATGTACATTATACCAGATTTTAGCTTGTTTGACATTATAGTGCCTGCAGCAATTCTACCCCATCACTGTGTTAAACCAGCTTTTATTTGACAATTTACAGTGTCCCTGAATGCCAGGGTGTTATTGGAAGTGTTTTGTTTCCTCCCTGCCAGTTCACTCATCATATGTACAATTATTCTTTCTCTGCTTCATATTCTGTTGTATGTTATTTTAAGTTTATGTGATATTCTACTGGCTTACATTGTATTATTTGCACACAACTTAAAACAAAAGGTCAGTGTGGTATAAAAGTATGATGTCAAATTATGAAATCCTAAAGATTAGATTGGTTATTTGTAAGAGGATTATTCTTTTATATTCAAATGTATCCTCACGATTCTCCAGCTGTCTTTTTAAATGTATTCTAAAGGAAATAAATTGTACCAGAGAATGACCATAATCCACACGTTTGTCTCTTAACACCATCAGTTACAACTCGTGGATCAGCCACACTTTGTTCAAACCCATTGAACTTTATTTTATGCTGTAGGTGAGCTCACAAAGATTCCAGCTATAGTCTTATTGTTTATAGCTGCTAAGAGCTTCCAAAAGTTGAGAAACAAAGAATATATGAAACACAGTTAAAGTAGAATTACTGCATCACAGTTGGATGACTGTTTATACGACTGTCTTCCCAGATTCATATTCTAACAAGTTCAGGAATGAATTAATCCAAGTGGACGTTCGTGTCAGATGTAAGGACATACAGCACTGTCAAGCCTGGAACATACGTGAGGCCACAGTGACCTTTGACCTCCAAAATCTACTCAGTTCGTCCTCGAGTCCTGGTGGATGAAGAAGTTCCCTCAAAGTGTTCATGTGATCAGGTGTATAAAGTGCGCAAACTCAATACTCCAGTAAAAGTACAGGTATTTGCCTAGAAAAATACTTTTTCTACTCAAGTAAAAGTACTAAAGTTCATGCTCTAGATTTTACTTAAAGTACAAAAGTACTCCACAAAAAAACTGTATTTTAAACAATGTAGAATTTGATGCTGATGCTAACATAAATGTAGAAGTTTAATCCAGTTTATATAGAGACAGGAGGTTAATCCATAAATGATAAATCATTTTATTAATATATAATGATTTTTATACTTTTATAATCCTGAAAAAAGTAACTAATGATATTGAAATAAAGGTAGTGGAGTAAAAGTATTATGAAATGGAAATACTCCAGTAAAGTACAAGTACCTCAAAATTGTACTTGTTGTACCAAGTACAGTACCAGTTACTTACCACCTCTGCCTGCGATATCTCATTCACAAGAGACCAACAAACAGACAAGTCAAAAGCTAACTAACGACTCCATCTGAAGAAACATCTATGATAAAGACTTCCAACAGATACACAGATGACATAGTATTGGCCTCAAGTACTACTGTACACTGTATATTTGTTACTTCTATACTGGACTACTGTAATTCATTACTGATAGGATGTCCCAATAACGCATTAAAAAGCCTCCAGTTAATCCAGAATGCTGCAGCCAGAGTTCTGACTGGAATTAGCAAGAGAGATCATATTTCTCCTACACTAGCTTCTCTCCACTGGCTCCTTGTTCACTCTTATGTTTCTGCTGTGTATAATTCAGTCTTATTTTCATCAGTCCATTTTGGAAGGGAAAATGAACTTAGTTTATTATGGTCTCCTAAAGGATGATGTCAGGGTGTCTGTCTGCAAGCTGCAGCTCATTAGAAGCCGGGTGATGCTGCATGACAATGACCCCAAACATCAAATCTGCAGAATGACTTCAGAGGCACAAAATGCACCTTCTGGAGCGGCCCAGTCAGAGCCCAGACCTCAACCCTCAAATAGAGATGCTGTGAAATGAGATGAAGAGAGTCGTTCACATCAGACGTCCTAAGAATCTTTCTGAGCTGAAGCAGTTCTGTGAGGAAGAATGGTTTGGAATGTTGTACAGGTCTAATCCACAGCTACAGGATGAACTTGTTTGAGGTTATTGTTACCAAAGGTGGTTCTTTGTTATGAACTGAAGTTTTCTCTTTTACAAATTCACCAAAATGGAAAAAATGACACTCGTCTAAACCTAATTTGAAGTCGAACTCCTCTTTAAGTTGTTTCGTGTCAGCATGAAAAATAAAATAGATTAAATAAAGAGTGCATAAACTCCTGTTTTTATAAACTGTTCATATAGTGGTACATATTAAGTCCTGTTTGAGATATATAATGAGTTATGTAATAGTTCAGTACAGTGTACTTCTCCAGTTAAAGTGTTACAGAGTGATAATGAGATACTCAGTCTCGATGTATTTATAATAATGCAATAAAGAGAAACAAAAAGTAATTTATTAAATTTCAGGATTAGTAGTCAAGAATTGGACATTTTAGAGTTATAAGATTTACCAACCAGCTCCCTCAGCTCTCACAAAAAACACAAAAATGTACCAGGTGTTGTGGTGGTGTCTGAGAGTGGGCTCAATCCTCAGCTTCCCCTATAATGTCTGATGGAGTCCTTCCACAAATTCCTGATAGTAAGGCTCTGAAATCAACAGAAACTTGTTAAAAAAAGAAGGATTTTGTAATTGATTTCAACAGTGGAAATGCTGTAGACAGACACACACACACACCTGTGTCAGGCTCAATAAATGAGTGTCTGATGAGGAAGTCCAAGACCACCATGGCACAGTTGGGTTTGAAGTCGTCCGTGGCCAGAAGTTCCTTCACCTGAAAGCAGCACAGAGGAATCACGAAATGAAAGTCTCGTGTTTTAGTTATGTCTAAATCTTTGTTCAGTAATATGTCAGTGATACACACCTGATCTATGGGCAGCAGGTAGAAATCCTGCACCTCTCCATCTCCTATCCTGGGCTTGAACTCCAGAGGAAGTTTCAAATCAAAGACAAACTGACTTTCTGCAAACACCCCCTCTTCTTCCTCGTAGGTGTAGCTAGAAGATAAATTGAACAGTCAAGTCTTTTTCATTAGTTTCACAATGATGAGGTTCCTGCAGAAGAGAAGGACAAGGCCCGTGTAAACAAACCAAAGCTGTGTCAGGATTTCTGATGAAAATGAATTGTGTGCTGGTGTGTGTTGTCCATTAAAAGAACAAGCTTCACGTTACACTGACAAACTCATACTTGCTTTTCAAAACTTTTGTTTCCTCCACTTTGCCAACTTTGGACAAATTCCTTGGATAAAGCTGGTTCTGTTTTGTCCTAATTCTACTTTGAGGCTGTGGTTCCAAACTCCAACTCCAACCCCACTGGTTCTTACTGAAGATAAATCATTAAAAACACCTCACAAATATATGGTTTAATGTCTATAATTTATATATAATAATTAAAGGTTCAGTAATTTCCTAAAACCCTTTTCAGTGTAGTTATTATCAAACAGGAGGAAGCAATGTGTTTGTTGGGGACTATTTTCAGCAGCGGATGAACCCACATTTGATCTCCAGTGAGTTAGAAGGGTGGGTTAGTCTTCTTAGATCAAAATTCCCTACAGGTTTCCATAGGCAGTGTTTATCTATGCAGAGCTGAGGGACAGTAAGAGTGAATTCTGTAAGATGACTGTAACTTTGGAAGGTGACCACTTGATCTGATGCACTCAAAGCCTCATATTAACTTTGTCGACTGTATTTCCTGAGGAGGCTCAGGTCCTTTAACGTCTGCAGCACCATGCTGCGGATGTTTTATGAGTCTGT
>JAUMHL010000028.1:2075286-2091163 GCA_032362345.1 Sandelia bainsii
AAATTTCCAAATCTAACAATCAAACACCTACAGTAGGTAACGTATGTATGTTTGAACTGTGACATTTCTCATGTGTTTATTCAGTCACTGTCTGCTACGTCACGTAGCACGTAGACTACTGTGAAGATATCTGGAAGTTGAGTCCTGGTAACTGGATTCAGGATAACAGGCTTAGCTTTGGCTGCAGTACTTATAACCAGCCATGCATCAATACTGACAGAATACTATAACATCCACATGAGCTGGTTTATAATTGTGAATAAATCTGGCACAAAAGCAAAAACACGTCAGCTGAGCAACTTAACGCACAGTGTAGGACTCACTGTCGCTTGTCATTGTCAAAGTTTAACGTTTCACTTGTCTCACGTTTGCTCGCGTAAGAGTAACGTCCTCTGCCTGGTGACCTTTGTGAGCTTTGGGTCTGGGGAGGAGGGGTGGGGGGAATTTGATTGCAGTACCACTTTTAAACGGCCGGTGTCAGTCCTATATGTTGTTCTTTTAAAACTTATTTTGCTCTTGAAGTCCCCAGGTCTTACAAACACTAACAACAGGAGGCTTTTTATTGACTTTACTTATTTTTATTTCAGTGTCTTTACAGGAAAAAGTGTGAGGGCACTAACACTCAGTGGAGTTCAGTGATTGTGTCACATTGAATATAATTTTTTTTCGTCCCCAGATGCTGTTTTGCTCAACAATATAGTGCAGAACTTTGGGATGTTGGACCAGGTGAAGAAGGTTCTGGCCAGTCATAAGAGCCAGATGGACCGCTACAGAGAGCAGTACACCCGCAGCCTCGCTGGTCAGTAGAAGAATCCTCAGCAGAGTATTCGTTAGAGTTCACACACACAGGATAGAACAGATTTTTGAGAGTCCTCACACACAGGATCGATTTTGACTCATCTGTGTTGCTTCATGCTGCATATGGATGATGTGTTGTCTTCTGCAGCTCTGGAGCAGCAGTGCGATGAGCACAGGAAGCGAGCCAAAGAGCTGAAGAGCAAATCCCAGCACCTCAACAACGTCCTCATGACCCTCACTCCGGTCCCTGCACCCCCTCCGCCCAAACGCCCACGGCTGACCCGCGCGGTCTCTGGCCCGGCGTCCGTGAGTGCCGCTCCAACCCAGATCACTCTGCCTCTCAGCCAGCTGACCAGCCTGCAGCTGGGTAAGTTGCTGACCATGTCAGGAGCCGCATCTGGCGGGTACACCCTCCTGACCTCCCCGCTCTCTGGGTCAGAGCTGGCGACCGATGCCTCCAACCTGACGGTGCTGTCCACGGTGGCGGGTCAGGAGGGCACGGTGGGCGCTGGCGGTTCCACAACCTCCTTCGTAAAAGTTGGCCCTCATTTCCAGCAGTTCCAGCTGGTGACGCTGCCGGCAGCGCTGCAGAGCCTGGCTGCCGCACAGGGCACCGCCGTCCAGCAGCAGATTGGCAGCATCAGCGTGGTGGATGCCATGGAAACCACGGCAGACGACTCACAAGAGGAAAGCCAGACTAACGAGTGTGATGAAGGTCAGCCAGAGCAGGTTAAAGAGGACGACGGGGAGCAGCAGTGAGACAAACCACAGCTGTTCTTCCCTCTGTCACAGTTTGTAGTTGCCTTCGTGTCATGCGTCTGCGAACGAGGGGGCTCGTCCACATTTAGACTTTTAGAGAGCGCTTTATGCGCTGCGTTAGTTTGGCAGTTAGCAGCTGAGCCTTCCTTGTTGATGTCCTTCAGCTTTCAAAAAAACAAATGTTTTTCAAAGTGGAATCTGGTTTTCTGTAAATATGTATTTGTATGTATTATATTTTATAGAGCTGCTTGTGTATGGATTTATTCCATCTTGGCTGGAAAAGGGAGCATTGTTCAGTTTGGTAATAAATGCTCAGTTTTCATGAACAAAGTGTGTATATTGTACATATTAATGTCTTTTATTAGTTTGTAACTGTAGCTTAGGGTCCAATTATTAACCTTTTCTGGAATATTCAACTGCATCTCAGCGTCTTCATCAGTTTGACATGGACGTGTGTCATCTTCACGAGTATTTTCCCTTAAGAAAATCTGTATTAGGAAGTTATTAAGTAGGTACAAACATTTAGAAAAGTGGGAATTAAATATAGTTTTCATGAAGTAAATTGTAAAATAAATCAGGATATTGAAACCTTTGTCATTTCAACTTATACTGTGTTTAGTGCTTTTGACCAAATTGGAGCAACCGTGATTTTACTTATTAACATCTGTTAGTTGTCCACAAGATGGCGCAACAATATCAGCGTTCAGTGACTCTCACTGGTCAAGACTTCATCTGGCTTTTGTTTGTTTCTCCTGCACATTGAGATGCTTCAGATTTGTGCTTCTGCCTCTTAGAGTATTTTCACAGTCAGCTGACTGGTTTTGGATCAGAGAGTATTAAATATTTAATATGTTTGATATGTTGTGTTCTTGAGCTGACAACATCAACTTTGTCTTTGCAGTTGATAAATCTGGCACAAAAACAAGCTGCTGAGTAGCCACACTAATATTTTTAATAAGTTATAATTACACCCAAATCTAAGAAAAAATGGTCTAAAATGTGACACTCAGTTTATATAATATGTGCAGACTTTAAAAGAGTCTGTTGATATTTTACAAACTTCTTTTATTCTCATCTCCGGGTGCGAGCAAGAAAATATAAAATTGCCAGGATTCTCAATGGAGTTTGGCACAGTGGAACAAAACGCACCCAGGCTAAAATCATTTGAAACATGGCACATCCTTTGGATTTGTTAGACAAACAGGAAAGTGGTTTTATTAAACAAGCATCCTTTATTGAATGACAGACGAAGATGCCAAGAACACAGAGATGAGACTTGTTACACAGAAGGCATTTGAGTAGGTTATAAGTAAGATAGGCAGGCATATGATATTGTTGGATAAATGGTGACATTTCAAGCGAACCTGCACAAGTTCCTTCTAGTTCCTGTTTTCAGCAGGGTTCCTCTATAGGCTCAAGTCGTCATAGGAGTAATATGGATCCTCGACTGAGCGCATAGAGATTTTGAAGTGGCGGCGCAGAAAGCCTCCGTACCTCTTGTCCCACTTCAGGTTGTTCAACTTTGGTCGGACCCTCCTCATGAATCCTCCGTAGCGCTTCTGCAGCTCCTCGGGCTCCACGTTCTCCTGCTCCGCTGAGCTACTCCTCTTTGTCTTGGGGCCGAATTTGCGTAAAAAGCCGCCGTAACGTTTAACGTAACCACGGAGCGTCTCATCCTCGTCTGTGCCCTCCGGTGCGTCCGCATCTCTCTCATCCAGCTTCTTCAACAAGTCCTCGTATTTCTTGGGCAGCACTGCGGCCTTCAGGATGTAATTGTCGCGCCACGGAGAGTTGAAGATTTTGTTCTTGCTCTTGTCAATCCTCTTGATGAAGCCACCGTAGCGTTTGACCAGGGCCGCCTGCTGACTCTCCTCCTCCTCCGCAGCCTCATCCTGGCTGAAGTCCGCCACCGCCGGAGCCTGGCCGCAGCCCTCCAGCTGCCCCTCACACTCCTCGCTGCACAGCTGCACGACACAGAGAGAAGAGTGTGAACCAGTGATTTCTGTGCGCATACGTAAGGCCCGTCTTACACTTCCCCTTATAGCTCTTAAGTGCTGACACAACACAATCAACTTGTCCAAAGCTTTAGGACTGAAGCAAAATATTTAGGCAACGCATGTGGCTACATTTACTCAATATTCCTCTTGGCATCTTTGGAAAGTACAAAGTTTTACTGAAGAGACAAATTAATGCTTTTGGGAGTTTAGAATTTGCATTATTTCCAGTTCCTGTGTGGACTTCTGCTGCCTAATTTTAACTCTCTATCTATCTCTCTTGGACGTGAGTAAAGTTGGTCTTACCAAGCTGCTGAAGGCGGCGTTGGGGCTGACGATTTGCTGCGCGCATTTCTGACACAGTGAAGAGCACTCTGTGTGGATGGAGGGCGGCAAGCTCAGCATCAGCACCAGGACATACCACTCCATTCTGCACCAGATCCCTGACACACAGAAGCAAAAACAACACAGGTAGTGTCGCTGAGTCTGGATGCGATTGGCTCAGAGTGAAACCGCCTCGGTTTGCAGACTCTAGAAATTCATCTTTAAATTCCACCTGTACTGATGAAAATGACTTATTTTAAAAACAAATTTAATTTAGTCTGTTTTAATAGTAACGTTAAAAAAACATTGTGCGCAGTGCGTAACGGTGCGCAAATACCAAGCAGAGAAACATGAAATGTGGTCAAAGTTAAAGTTTCAAAAAGAAAATAAAGTATAAAATGTAGAGTCAGTCGGTACCTCAGGAGTTGGACAGATACTTCCAGCCGTGTTAAGACTCACAGAGGCGCATTTACCATCAAATGGAAAGTCGGTTTCCTGCTTCCAACTCTTGTGTTTCTCCTGCGCGCCTCGTCTTTTTATCGCCGCAGACTTGGCTGTGTCACCGCAGCGCATCACGATGGGAGGGAAATGTTCTGCGTAAATAACCCCACCGCCTCCCCGCTCCAGGAGCTTCAACAACGCCCACGGTGAAGGCGCAGGAGCGCAGATCATCCCACCAGCACCTCATCATCATCATTCCATCCTGGGGGGGGGTGGACCAAACTAATCAACATCACACTGACATCAATGAACAAATTATTTTCTTTTTTCATTAAGACTGATATAACATAAAATACAAGAGATGATAATAAACCACTTTGAATTCACTCACTTTAATAAAATAAAAACTGAACACTGACTTTAAGAAGGTTTGGTTTTGCACTGATATCTCTAGGATTGGCTTTTTACAGTAAGTTGATTGGGGGCTTTTCACTCAGAACAGCTGCTGGAAAACAAATAGAATAAAGTGCTAAATGAAAAAAATAAGGAGCTGAAAGATGCTAAAATTTTCTACAGCAATTAAAAGAACTGCAGTGTTGAAAAGATGATTTATAGTACAGAGCTACTTTACAAGCTGATCAGAAAAATGAACTTGATGTGAAGCTGTTTCTTTTATGATAAACGTAAAACAAATGCATTGAGTTAATAATTAATGTGATATTACTTTATGGTAATATCAGCTGCAGAATTCACACGTAGAGCAACATCTATATCATTCAGTTTTCTTCTTTTAAGATACAATAAAATACAGTGGAGTTTAGAGTTTGGCAGCTGCAAATCTACAGGGGGAGGGCACCACCCACCTTCACACACAGGCGCACACACACTATATAAATTATGTTTTTATTTTACACCATTTGACTCAGAATAACTTGTTTTTAAGTTAGTGTTACTATCGGTTGCATATCTGTGATACAAAACACAAGGGGAGCAGGTCACCAACTGGTGGACCCTTTTCTTTTTGGACTGGGACTGACTGAGTGACCCGCACAGCACAGTGTTAATGGACAAGCTAGCAAAATAATTTATGTCAGTCATTGAACACCCCCCAGCCACCCACCCTATATATCTAAAACTGCCCCCTGTAGTTTGGGCCACTGTTGGGAAAGGTACTTCTAACAAGTGGTGCTAATTTCTTTTGGAATATTGTCGGATGAATCCAACCTTCATTTTCACTGTTGGAAAGAAGGTTTCAGATATTCTTTGGAGATTTGACACAAACATTGTATATGAGGCACTGAAGTAGAATTTTATTTAGTCTCATTATTTGTTAGGATGATGCAGCGATCAGTTATCACACTTACATTTACAAAAAATGGTTGGATGGTCACCACCAGCATCTAGAAGGCATCGGCAAACCTGGGTCTGGATGTTAGAAATCTCAAGAGGATGTTGAACTGAGGTTGCTTTAGGAACACAACCTGGAAGTTCTGGTTTCACCTTGGCTCTCTATAGTGAGCGTGGACGTATTAAGGAGGACTGGATATTAGATTACAGCATGATGCTCAAGTCACTTAGGTGGAAAAAGTTCAAGTTTTTCAGGGTTCAGATGTTCGGCTCCTCTGCACTACACTTCTTAACAGCTAGACCTTCCAAATTAAGCTTCTGAGCAAATTTTGTAAGAACAATCTTCTCCTCAGCATTTATGATGAATTCCAGCTAAATGTTCTCTGTCGTTTCTCTTTTTCTACTTTGTTAACTTCTTTTTCATCATCCTGCCTTTCAAACCTACGATTTGCGAAAGCCACCTCCTCCTCATCATTACCTTATTCCAAAGGACGATCTGTCCATGCTAACTAACTGTCTGGATACCTTGTAAAGCACTGCAAGGCGACCATTTGTAATTCTGTAATGTAGATTTTACAATACTCCAGGAAAAGTATTTAGTAATTTTTGCAAATGGTGCCATCATTCAAAAGAGGAAAATAATAATTTATCCTTGTGTCTATAGTTATGTAGTCAATATCAATATATTAAACTGGTATCAAACTGAATGGATCTTTTATTGTTGGGTCAGTGTGCAGCATGTGATGAACATGGAAGTTGTAACACACAGTTCACAGCCCAGCACTGTTCGCAGAGGCCTCACCGTGAGTAGTAAATGGTCATTTTATGCCACTCTATGGTCATTTTCTCATCACTAAAATGCATCATAGACTTGTTATACAGTCTGTACCTTCCTCTACAGAGAAGAACAGACATGGACACTCTGAATGCAGCCTTCTGTACAGTGTGAGATAAAATCTGAGTCCACAATGTCACTGTCATGGGTCTGTAATGGAATTACAGAACACAATAGTTACTATGGATGGCATAGTGTTACACCTACATTTATCCAGCTTTGCTTTTTTTTGGACTCTCTGTCTTTGCTTTTTTAAGCAGACACAAAGGTTGGTCAGAGCTGCAAAATGTGACTGTTCTTTTCTTAATGTCATCCTGACACAAAAGTTTTAGCCAAACAGACTGAAGAACTAGACCAAATTTGAAATGACGACTGGATTCATAGGCGCAAAGTTTTTGGTGCAAAAATGAACTGTGGACCTCTGTTGACCCCATGCACTGTGCAGAGTTCAGTATAGTATAGTTCAGAGTATAAAATAAAGCTGATCTCTAAAACTGCATTAGTAAATGTTAAAGAAAATGAGTCAATATACCAAGTGACTCTGTGTCATGTGAAAATTGATTCTCATAATGACAAACATGCAAGAATTATCACTTATGGTGCACTTTTTTGTAAATACATTGACAAATATACACTGAGCAATGCCAAAGTGAGTGACTTACACTTATTACTGTCCTTGAACGCATCCTACGTAGACGATCTGCCTAGAAGATACCAGTTTGCTGTGTTGTCCTCCACTCCACCCTCATTTAAGGTGGTATCTTCCAACTTCCAATTGACTGAACACACCTTACCTAGGTAATCAGCAGTGGGTAGGGCAGGGATAGTTGATTGAGCAGCTCAGGAGCCACACATTTTTCTCAGGAGTTGGTGGAGACCAAACCAAAGCTGCAATGACAGTGAATATGGGATTTTATGTTCATCCACATAATGACTGATGAAATGAAGGATGTGTTTCTGTCTCAGCTGGATGCTTAATTTACCTGTTGACATCTTTGTCATAAGACAGATTTTACCTTTTACCTGCAGCATGGCCCAATTATGTACATGTGCAGTAAATGTGCGAGTTTGTGGGGCCCAGTGTGAGGAGCATTCAATGGGTCTAAGGTCTTTTCAAAAACAGTTTGCCAAAAAGCACCTTGGCACTCCACAATGCCACTGGGACTGATACATATGGTGTAAAAGAGACAACATGAAAACATCACTCCCACAGTGAAGTGTGGTGGAGGGAGACTCATGGCTGAGGTGAGATGAGGGGAAAATTAACTTTCATATTTATCAAGGTATCAAGATAATGTCAACTTGAAATAATCTATTAAAAAGAAATGTGTCATAAAGCGTGTTGCTGCTGATCAGGATTTACTGTATACACAGTGACAAATTGTGCTCCGTCATTCATTATTCATTCATCTCTCCTGTGTCCTGCTCCAAGGACTCTAGTGTTTGAGCTTCACGTTATCTCTCTCTTAACAAGCCTGTTACTTTGACAAAAGGTTCCTAAGCAACCTGGAGTGGGGTTTCTCATTGTGCCCCTCCTCTTTTCTCTGGTTTATGTCTTGATCTGATGCTCGGTGAAGTGTCGGCTGAAAAGCTCTTTGACAGTAGTGGCTGTTTGATTACAATTGCTATTGATTTAATGGCTCCTGATATTTACACACACTACTGTCTCTTATCATCCATCGATCCAGTCAACATCATTCACCTGTGAGGTGATGAATGAGACACAGTTGAACTCATTTTTTATGCATCAGCTGTGGCATCATCATGTTTTCGGGGATCGTCTGTTTGTCCCATTTCTTGTGAACGTGATGTCACGGGAGTGTTTTGAGGGAATTTCTTCAAATTTGGCGCAAACGTCCACTTGGACCAGAAAAGTCAGGACGCTGTGTATAATGTTAATAAAAACAGAATGCAATGATTTTCAGCTTATTTAAAACCTATATTTGAATCAAAGACAATAAACAAAACATTCAAACTGAGTAATTAGCCTGATTTTTGAAAAAATATTTCTTTATTTTAAATGTGCCACAAATTTGAAAAAAAGTTGGGTCAGGGCCATGTCACAGTTTCTGGAGACTGAGGAGATCAACTGTTTTTAGTTTTGACAGCACTTTTTTTCTTATTCTTGCTTGATGTAGGATTTCACCGGCTCAACAGTTTGAGGTCTCCTTTGAGAGACTCACCTCCTCCATTTCCTTTCCCTTTTTCACTTCATATTTCACCAGATGTTTTCAGTGGGTGTCAGGTCCAGTTTAGCATCACTCTTTTATCGTTGAGCTTCATTGTTGTGATGTGTGCTGGGTGTGGTTTGGTATTGTGTTGCTGAAATAAACAAGACCTTCCCTGAAAAAGACGTCCCTTCACAGATGTACAGGTTAACCATGCTGTGTGCACTACTGCACCCTCATGCCGTCATTGATACAGGATTTTGAACGTAGCACTGACAATAAGCAGGATAGCCTCTCTCCTCTTTAATCTGCAGAAAGTGACGTCCACGATTTCTAGAAAGAGTTTCAAATTTTGACTCGACACACCAGAGGACAGTTTTCCGCTTCACCTCAGTCCATCCTGAATGAGCTCGAGCCCACAGAAGCTGGCAGCGTTTGTGGCTTTTTTCTTTGCATGATAGAATTTTAACTTTGTATTTGAGGATGCAACGTGAAGCTGTGTTCAGTCACTGACAAAGGTTTTCAGAGGTGTTTCTGAGCCCGTGCAGTAATTTGCACTGCAGAATTGTGTACGATTTTAATGCTGTGTCGCCTGAGAGACTGAAGATCACGGTCATTCAATATTGGTTGTCAAACTTGTCCCTTGCTTACAGAGATTTCTCTCTTCTAATGTAGTGTCAGACCAAAGGACAGCCACAGTTTGATTTTATTTACATTTTACACACTGGCTCAACAAAATAAAAATAAATAATTGGCAGTATTTTGGCGTTTCACACTACAATAAGAACCTCCTTATCCCAAAGATTAGCTCTTTGTACTTCCAACTTGGATAGTGCAATATGGTCAATGTTAAACCCTGTTTAACCCAATTACTGAGAGAAAGTAGCTGCAGCTGTGATGTTCTGAAATTGTGCCTCCTCATTATCACACTCCAAACAAAGTTTTGGCCTTCAGACAACTGCTGTATGAATCAAACTGGACTGGAGCATTGTTGTGTCATCTCCACCGATAACCATGAGCAACACGCCCACACTAGCTGCAGAGCTTTTTTTTTCTTAAAGGCAATTCTATTTTTGACACTGACCTTGATTCAGTTATATTCAGATCAAAAGCAAACGTTTGTTAACTTTAGTTTTCTTATCTTGTCTGAAGAACTGGATCATTAAATGTAAATGTAAATCCACCAGTCTACCAAACTTTGATTGATAACTGGGTTCAGCTGCACTGAACACTTCAGAATGTTCCAAAACTCCCCAAAAAGCTCAATGAAGTCACACAGGAGCCAAAGAACACATCCGAGGAACTGCAGGCCTCTTTCAGAATGTCTTGGTGACTGATCATGATTCTACTGAAAAAAGGGTGGTGAGTCAAAAACCACACCGGTATGTACTTTATATTTTTTATTACTTCATATCAGACATCATTTTAGAGCCAAAATGTTGTAGCTTTTGTTCCACTATATTAATTTGGAAACATCAGTTATGAGTTAAAACAAAATACAGTAAAGTTGTAGGGTGTACTGTAAAAACTCGAAATCTTACAGAGTGTATTTGTTTAATTTCTAGTGAAAATATCTCATTACACTTGACATAAGACACAATCACTTGTTTTTACACAATGCATCTGAAATATCTTGCTAAGTCAAAGACCCTTGAAAACATCTTATTTTGAGTTTTATCATAAGTGAACAAGGGTTTTTGACATTTCATAAGATATTAAAAAATGGATTATCATGTTTTAAGAAATATATTTTACTGGATATGAGTAAAGGTGGTGTTAGTAGGTGATTTTCCACTGTTGTACCATTGCAGAGCTTCCAGTAAGATAGTAACAAATATTTTCAGCTAAGTGAAAGACATGTTTTATCTTGAAAATTCTTATTACAAAGTTCAAATACAAGATGGTCTCAAATCTAGAACAGGCTCACTATTGTACAACTTGAATTAAGTTAAATGCATCTTAAATGAAGATTTTTATGTAAAAAAAGCTGCTTTTGACGAAGAAAATACTAATTTCTGTCTTATTCTGTTGAAACACAACACTTCCAAATACTGGAAACTTAAGCAGTTTAAATGAGTTTTCCCAGTTAATTTCAAGATCAGCTTTTTCTAAATATTTCAAGAAATCTTACCAAGCTAATTTTCACTTGTTCTATTGGTAGATTGTTTTTATACTAATAAGATAAAAACACCTTGTAATATTATTTTTGAAGTAGCTTTGTTTTTATTGATTCCTGATTCCAGTTCACGATCATCAAGGCAGCAAATATGGCAGTTAGAATGAACTGCCAGCTTTATTGTCATTGTAACAAGTACAACGAAACTAGGTGACAATAAAGTGACAATAACCACCCAATAATGTTGTGGTGAAACTTCTTCCACCACAGGCCGTACAGTTCTGCTGTATTTGAGTCGAGCTCCTCTGTTTTCTTTCGGTCAGATGACACAGTTTAGAGGAGGATCTCTGAGCACCAGCCACGCGAAATAGCAGCTTCCGGTCCAGCAAAACCAAATAAGACACTGATGTTTCTGCTCACCTCCTGAAGGCTGTGTTTGTTTCTGCTGTATTTTTTTCAATAAATGATTAATCCACTCCTTAGGCTTTTCACACACACACATGCACACACACACACACACATGCACACACGCACACACACACATGCACATGCACATGCACATGCTGGGTTTTGACTGATTATAGCGTGCTGATATTTTTTTTGTTGACTGCTGCTGATGATCTTTGTGCATACGTATCATTTAACCTGATTTATCCATTTAAAAGCTGTTTTACAGAAGAGCAGCACAGGTCGCATCTAGTACATCAAGGGTCCGATGCTCTTCACTGAAAGTCAAACTACAGTTTCTGTAGGTGAGTTAGACAACGTGAAGGTTCTACCAAAGGTCTTGTAGGCTGAGTAACGCTTTTAGCGATTGGTTTTCGTTCTAAAATCTCTCTAAATGTTGTCTTGTTACTTTGCAGCCACGATAGTCCAAATGAGAGAAGAGGTGAGTTGGTAAAAATATTGAAATTTGTATTATTATTATGTTTATTATTGTTTTCATTGCTCTGAGCAATAGTATTTCTGGCTACATACAGGCTTACCCACACTAACTGGTAGAGGTTTCTTAGAGCTGTACCCTGGAAACTGATTTAAATTGCATCAAATGGCATTGTGAAGTAATGAAGTTACTCTAGCTAACTATATATATATATATATGTATATATATACTGTATTTACAAATTTTATAAATTCAGTTTAGATAGTGAATAGAATTGCTAATTTCCCCACACTGAAGAAGTGTTTGATTAGTTTGTCTGTTCTGGGCTACTGTAGAAACATGTGACACGGCCCAACATGGCGGCCTCCGTGAAAAGAAGATTCTCCCTACAGCTCATTCAAAGCTGACAGAAACAATTCTTATTTTCATTTGATTGCATACTAATGAAAACATAATTACAAATACTACGCTCCATTTCTGCTAATAGATTCCTCTAAATTTTACACAGTGCACTGTTTTTTTTTTTACTTCTGATTCCAGACATGAGGATTTGGGATGTAGCATCCAGATGTTGTTGAGTGTTGTCAAACGACTGTCCCAATTTCAAAGAGGTGGCCGTGAATTAATTTTCACATTTAGCTGTGAGTTATCTCTGTAAATTGAAACTATCATTATACATGACAGGCATACGCCAAGGCTAGTAGCAACTACGAAAGCCTGTTTTGCTTCATTCGAGGAAATGTTCCAATTTTTGGGAATTTGCTTTGGAACACACCATATAGTCCAAATGAGCACAACACTCATTCACTTTTTAGGAGCAAGTAGGAACTGAAGACAGCTACAGCAGAATTAAAATTGACAATTTTTGTCCAAATACATCTGAGGCCTGAAAAGTGAGGCTCTGTGTGTTAAAATGGTTGTATCCTGCACAGTTCATGCAATATTTTAACCAAACTATTAACCAAGCACATCATGATTGTTGAAATTGTATCACTGTCCAACTGTATCTGCTCTCATGTCTGCAACTGAAATCTGACCAGCTGAAAGCATCCAGGCATCTTATCTTGTTGTTATAGTGCAACACGGTCATAAGGAAAAGGTCATGAAGACAAGGTCGGGGTCAATGTATGGGTCAAAAAAACACAAGAGCTGTTTTTTTTCTACTCCCCCCATATTGGTTCCTTTTATCCATGTTTCCGAACCTTTACCGTGTGTATATTACTGTAACCATGACAACGACGGTCACCTAACCATAACATTGTGGTAAATTTAATAATTTCACGTCGTAAAATGGATTTTGAGCAGCATGAACAAATGACGTCCTGCTAACAGGGGCATCAGATCACGTATGACTTGTTCCAAAGGGGCATTGACAAACCATTTTCTGCATTTTGTTGTTTCATTTAAAGGACTCAAACCAGGGAATTTTCATTCATGGCTGTCACCTTCAACCCTGAGGCCATCAGGACACCGCAGCTGCCTGCTTTTTAAAACGTGTCTAATGATTTAAAGGACTAATATTACCCCCATCACTAACAGCTAGGTCCCATTTGGAGAAATAACAGCACTCTGCAGCATCTCTTCAGTTTATTACATATAGGGTTGTCCAGTGATAGTGAAGGAGAGGAAAGAGTGAACGACAGATTCTACCTTAATAAATGTCAAAACTTCATTTGTGTTCACTCTGAATATTAATGCACAGATTCGATGCTCAGGGTGAGTTTCCTCAGCGTTTATGCACAGCTCCAGTGTTGGGTCAACACGTCTGCAGAGTCAAGTTCTTCAGAAACATTTCTCCACTTTTCCACATTTATTTTACTTTATTTCTGTTTTACGTCTGATACCCAGATGACATGCATGTTCGATTGGGCTGGGGTCTGATGATTGACTCAGACCAGTCAGATGAAATTCTTTGTTGAGTTGGCAGACTGTTCTAGATCATTGTCTTGCTCCTCTTAACTAGTCCTGATTAATTTCTCTGTAGATTGGTAGACTGCATGTTTCTGGTAACCCTTCTGGTGCTACCATCATGAGTTGTATCATCAGTTAAGATTAGTGAGCCTGTTTCAGACCCAATGGTTGATCCATGACACCTACACTGTGCTTCGCTGTTTGTTTTTTGGATCATGAGCAGATTCTTCCTTACACGAGTTTAGTAGAGGTTAATCTTTGTCTCATCGGATTTCTGATTGTTACTGCTGATGTAGGGTTTGCATCTTCTGGTATGGCCTCTGCTCATGGAGTCTTGTTTGAATAGTGGATTGTGACGTCTTCACCCCTGCTCTGTGGGGGTTGTTGGTTGTTTTGGGGTTTTATGTCTTGCTGCTGTTGTTTTCCTTGGCCAACCCATTCTGTGTATGTTGCTCACTACACCAGTGGTTTACTTCTTTTTAAGACATTCATAAGTGTTGTCCAGTGCTCATGGAGTCTCTTTGATTGTTTTTACCTCTTTTCTTAGCTTCAGAATGGTTTGCTTCTCTGCCATAGACATCTCTCTGGTTTTCACACTGGTTTATATAACAAATGCCGTCTTCACAGGTAAAACCCAAAGCTAAAACCAAGATTAGTCACTTGGAGCCAGTTGTTGTTTCTATCCCACCAGGCACACCTGGGTAATAAGAAACACTTGTGAGTCACATGTTCCAGTATTTTTGGATCCAAAAGTCTTCAGTGTGAATTGGCCTTACTGTTCCAGTACTTTTGGAGGAGACTCTACTTAGATGAACAGTGTCATAACCCCGTGAGGACGCACTCATTGGTCATGTATCGGCCAATGAGATATTGTTCTAACACACACCCACATGCTTGCACACAACCGGTACTCGATGATGTGTCGCCCCCAGGTTTCATGAATGCTCCCCCTTCCTCTGTTTGAGCAGCCTTGTTTGCATTTACATTCCCCAGTAACCTGGAGACACCTGCGTCTCACGCAGAACACTGGCTTACTACTCCCACATGCTGCTAGACACACACACGCACACGCACTACACCATAAAGCCTGGCGTTATCTTGTGTGTCATGATTTACAGCACAATTACTCAGATAGTGAGCTTGTATTGTTTGTCTTGTGTTCAGTAGCCATGGAATAATGAACATCCTTGTTGTTTTTCCAGCGACATGCTTCTGTATGTCTGGGAACACACGATCACATCGTGACAGAGTGGCTGACAGGGAGTTGACAGATCAATTCTCAGAGGCTTTTCCATGCATCATCATCATCATCATCACACAATAGCACAGCTCTCCTCCTCCCCACCCGCCACACACTGACTGCTTGGCGACGCCTCACACCTCCACCAATGAAAAAGACCTGTTATGAGACAAAAGTGAGGTGAGCGCACACGCGACAACAACACCGCCAACCTTAACTCTACACTGTATCTGGTGTGAAGGTAACCATAGCAGCCGTTAAGAAAAGCTGCCATCACCACCATAAATAAACCTTGATGGGTGGGGATCACTTTATGTATGTTCACTGCATTGAGCAGGGAGTTAAAGTGTTTGTGATGCTGATAGACATGGGGTAAAATATCTGAATGTTTCAATTAAAGAGCATGTAACTTTCTCGTTGACGTCATTCTTGCACTTGTACACGGCTAATGACATTATGAAAGCAGAGTTTTTTAGAGTTGTCAAAGTTGCAGGAGCGTGCATGAGGCGAAACGGTTCAGCTAAGTAGTGCAGAGCTGAAAAGCAGGCGTCCGTGCGTTTGAATCAAAGGCAACTCAAAGCACTGATGCTTTAAACCAAGGCAGCTGTGAATGGGGCTGAATGGATGCGCTCGCTTACAAAGAAAACAAAAGTGTGTGAAAAAGCAGCCTTGACACTGATTAAAATGACGTCGGTGATGGTGGACGGCAACAGACTCTGTGTGCTATATTACTAATATGCTGCTATCGGAAATGCAACTTTATAAACAATATGCTGCTGTCAAAATGAAATCTGAAAGCACAGCATTTAAAATATACTTTATTGTAATATACATTTTGAAATGACCTAAGAGATGGATGAAAAATATTGCGACAAAATATGACTATAAACAACATACTGATGATTCTGTGATTCATACGGTGTTAGGTTGGCACTACAGAGACTTAATGCTGGTGCTGCATTAAAAGTCCATTGGATTGAAGAGTGACAACATACACTACTCACAAAAAGTTAGGGATATTCGGCTTTCGGGTGAAATTTCAGGATGAACCTAAAATGCAC
>JAUMHL010000028.1:2096553-2113938 GCA_032362345.1 Sandelia bainsii
ACGTGTAACAGAACGATCAGTATCGGCAACAGGAAGTGACGCAATACGCCTACCGTCAATCGTTTCCCTACCGTCAACCGTCCACCTGACATACCACTAATTGTAGTGTACATTGCCACTCCTGGTTTTTCATTATGGTTTCGTGCTTTGGTTGTATTAAGTTTCATTCATATGGTATTAAAAAATCTTAAATTTAACCCTGGAGAACCGTGCTGCCCCTTTACATACTGATATAGTCATATACTCTGATGTGTCATCATGTGGGATTATCTGATCAATTATCTCTTCACTGTTTTGTCTCTCTTTTATGTGATAATGGCTGTAACGAGTTGATATTTAAACCGGTGACCTGTTGTCTCCTTTCCTCGTTTTATTAAAGACAGTAGCTGGTCTCAGCTGCGTGGGTTGAGTTGTTCCTCACAAACAGCAGGGGGCAGCTGTTGTTGACAAGTTGCCTCGTTAGCTACGTGTGCTCTGGGGGAACTCGCTCCTATTTCTGGTGTCAGTCAACTTTTCTTTCAGCAGTTGTCACACAGTTATCTGAACCAAACAGCACAACAGGTCCCTGTCTGGGTGAAGATGTGTTCGTTTCTCACTGATGGATGTCGGCCTGTTTGGTTGGAGTGAAACCTGTGATGTCCTGTGTCAGGATGCCACATGATTCAACACCTCTGATTTCCTCAGTGATGTCAGTCTTGGAACAGAGCAGAATTAGGACCCATCACAGCACAAAAATAGATTTTTTATACTTTTGTCATTTTACCACATAGTGTTATTCAGTACAACAATAATTTAACTTGTTATAAAAAAAGAGAACTATAATGAAAAATGAATTGTAATGGATTATAATGAAAAAGCACTAATGAGGTTTACCAAATGGCTTTGTTCAGGCCGGAAAAAACAGATTAGGACAATGGTCAAAATCAGGCAGGTAAACATTGAAGTAGACCGGAAATGCATGACTAGAGGAATGCAAATGACTGTTGAATCAGCTTTAGCATAGCATCTTAGCATGTGAAGTATAAGCATTTTTACTTTGACTGGTTTAGACTTGGAGATGTCTGGGATGAAGGTGGGATGAGAAGTGGGATGAGAAGTGGGATGAATCCTAATGATCTTGTGGTGGAGAAGGTGTAGGCTCTACGCAGCAACGTTAATCACGTAGGAGTTTGGAAGCAGGTCAGTTAAATGGGGAGCCAGCATGTGGGGAGTCATGGGGGAAGCCATGAGTGGATAGCCAGACACTTTCTCCAGGACCGTAAGGGGGAGCAGTGGTCCAGCGCTGGTTCGCAGGTGCAGCAACAGTGACAGATCAAGACCTGGGTGGGTGGTGCACTGACTCTCGGCACCTTGGAAATGCGTCAGCCAAGTGAACCAGACAGTATCTGCTTGCTTGAAGAAAGGGATTTTATTGGGATGCTCTTGCTGGTCATTGCTGATTAGTGTAAAAGCCAGAAAAACTTAGAAGTCTACATTACTTGTCCTCAGTACCTCAGATTAACTAGATGCTTATGGGAACTGACAGCAGGACATTATTGTAACTTTTGGCAGTAGGACAAGATAAAATTGACCTGACCTGTTGTGTCATTTGGCTGTACTGATGAATTCCATGTTTTGTGGTCTATCCACATAGTTTCCTCCAACTAATGTCTCAACTCCTCCAGTACCAACTCGGCTGCCAAGAAAGCGTGCACGAGGGGAAATAATACAGGGTTGCAGAGTACTGAGAAAAAATAGCTCAGAGCCCGACTTCAGAAGTGTCAACCCCAGTGATAAACTGACTAGCTTTGATAAATCACTAAGACTATGTGTTTTAGAGGTCTCCCTGTGGAGAAATTAGGTGCTGTCTACTGGTGTTGTGCTGAGTGGATTGACTGAAAAGGAACATTGTCAACACATCCACTCGCTCGCTGAGAATTCTCCGGACAGTTACCTGACATTATCCATGCTTTGTACTAAGGAGCTGGTGGGGTGATGTCCGTTTAAAATCTGGGTTGACTGACTTGGACATTTGCGTTCTCACACACGGCTTCTCCGTGTAATGTCTAGAGAAGTTCAGGGTTCGAGGCCATGTCTGAAAACAGTGTTTGTTTAGCAGCGTATTATTAGTGGTCTGTATTTTTGCATCCAGTAGGAGAGTTTAGTTCAGTTTCCTTCTGAAAATCAGCCTTATCAAGCTTTAGCGCAAGAGTTAGCACTGGTGAGGAACCATTCTGGATTCATGAGACATCTTTTGTTTATTGTAACTATATTTAAGATACAAAAACAAGAGATTGATCAGAAATCTGTGGTTTGATCGATGGTATCTCATCTCCAACTGGCTTCAGCTGATCTTAGTGCTGCATTTGGAAAACGGTGTCATATCCAAGTGATGGATTCACTTCAGAGGAAACTAAAGACAATAGACAAGCATCTCAGGTGTCTTCATCCATGCAGTTCTACCTCAGCGGTTTTGGCCTTCAGGTTACCGTGGTAACGCCAGGCATAGAGATGTGACTGTGAGCGTGTCTGAGTCAGAAGCCAAAGCTAGTGTCCCTGAAACTTGTGAAAGATATTTATCTGGGAGCTGAACAGGCCAAATAATACAGGCAGAACAAAACCTCTGCAGGCGAAGAGAGGAGCAGAGCGACGGCAAGGTCGGAGACAGACACACACACAAATGTGATGGTCTCTCTACAGCTGTGAGGACACTTACTGGCATTATGCATCCCCCAACCTCGTAACTCAACCATCACAGCTACACGCCTTACCCCAACTCTTACCCTAAAACCAACCATCGAGATGCTTGTTTGAAGGTGTGAGGACCAATCAAAGTGTCCACACAATGTAGAAATGTCCTCACAATGATTGTTTCTAAGTTAAATTTGTCCACACAACCATAGAAAAATGCAAACACACACACACACACATGCACACAGACAGCAATACCACAAGTGTTAATAGAGCATGAATATCCACCTCCACTTGATCACGATGTCTCTCCTTGAACATACACATACTGTACCTCTCCATGTGTAATAGAGTGAATTATAATAACAAATTCAGCACAAGACATTGAGTTTTTTTATTTCTAAAACCAGTATTGTATAATTTCAGTACACTGCACTAATAATCAGAAGGATTAAAGTATTTTAGTGCATTTTCCAGGACTTTATATTCAACAAGAAACACAGACGTTGCTTTTTTCTGGACATTATCATCCAAGTTAGAGTCGTCCTACTTTCTACCTACCTACAGGCTTCTTCCCTTTCAGTGTATTGACCCACCACCAGGTGAAAAATAATCTGACAAGTGCACTTTATAAAATGTTATTCCAACGTGGCCACAAGAGGTCAGGAGAGCATGTTGTTCAAGTTCTCCTAGTTTCTGCTACTCTGAGCTCAGTACAGGTTGGTGCTTCATGTTATTTGTAACGGTCCATAAGAGGATTACTGCTTCTAACAGACTTATTGTCCTTATTGTATTGTCTTTGTATTCCTTAATTCTATTGCTTCATATCGTTTACAGGATATATTTAACCTTTATGAATTGTGGGATGTAACGTAAGTGTATGTTTGTTGTACTTGTACTTGAGTATTTTCATTTTATGCCACACTGTAAATTCTCATTTGGGAATTTTGCAAAATCAGTTAATATTTCTTCATTAACTTAACGTAAAATCTTAAATTTTCACACAAATTCTATAATATAAACAATTCTATATAAACAAGTTGCTCTGACTTGAACTATTTTAACTCAAAATTATGTGTTGAATGAATGAATTTCTGAGAGTTCACTTAACCCACAAAATTAATTAAAAAGTGAACAACATCACCTTTGTGAAGGAAATTTATAGCACATTTGTTGTAGCAGACAACCAGCCTGGTGTATTATTTTACACTCTGTATTCAGTGCATCACTGTTTACTGGGCGCTATCGTAAAGGAAAAAAGTCTTATTATATAAAAAATAAATAATACGTTAATAATAAACGTAAGTGAACTATTTGCAATTTCCTGGTTTTCTGATCTTCACCAATGTCACGAATATCAACAAACACAATATTTCTAAGCTGATAAAACACAAACAGTCCTGAACTGTCATGTATCTGCTGAACACACATACAGAGTGATGGTGGAAAAAGCAAGTGAAACTGTGTTTTAATAACTGGTTGAACCTTTGGCAGCAATAACCCTTTAAAAAGTTCTTCCTAAAACTGGATTGATGAAACTAAAGGTGAACTGTTCACAGTAGCATGCATCGTGTAAAAAGGGAATCAGGTGTGATGGAGGGAGCATCATGATTTGGGGCCATTTTGGTGCCTCTGGACTTGGACTGTTGACGTCACAGAGCAGAAGATGAATTCCCAAGTTGATCAAGGTATATCAGGGTGGCTGTTTCACTTACTCTGTAAAGTCTACCGCTAAGAGTCTGTGGTGCCGTGCCCTCACTCAGATTCCTGCTGATTGTGGTGCGTTGGCCTAAGCCTCAGTAAATTCCCCTTTTGATTAGAGCCTCAAAAAAAGCTTTACTGTCCACTGAGCTGTGACAATAGACTGTCTGCTGTCTGAGTTCAGCCATCCTGGTATGCAGGTCAATGAAAAGCCACAATGAGATGGCACGATACAAAAACAAAGCTTGTTTTTGTCCAACAGGGGTTTCAGTCCTGCTAGCAAAAGCAAAGGTCTAATGGTGAGTTCTCTGGGTTTCAACTCTCCAGAAAACCATCAGTATTATCACATTAGCTCCCAGAATCAGCACCTCATATTATGTTTTACATGAAGCGTAGTAGGAGCCTAACTCCTTTTTTGCTCCTGGACATCTTTGCAGGTTGATCATGGCTGTGGGATTGTACTTAATTATTACATTATGAATGTTATGATATTTATTCACATATTTAATGACCTCTTAAGATTTATGTTGTTAATGAACCTGTGCTCATACAACAGACCTGCATATACAGTTAGGTGCATATATACATATATATACCATTTTCATCATTTTTCATCATTTTGTGTCTATACCACAATTTAAGTGAAAAAATAAAGGTTTTGACTGAAAATATTGGATAATAGAATTGTTGAAATTGCACATATTATTCATAGAGCCACAAAAGGTGTTGAGAATTGTGTCAATGTCCAAATTAATATGGACACAACTGTATATAATAAAGAGTTTACTGTATTTTGCACAATGTATATGCTATATTGCCAAAAATATTGGGACACTTGCCTTTACACACACGTGAACTTTAATGGCTTCAGGGAAGCGTGTGTTTATGGGAATATTTAACCATTCTTCCAGGAGAGCGTTTGTGAGGTCAGACACTGATGTTGGAAGAGAAGGTCTGGCTCACAGTCTCCACTTCAACTCATCCCAAAGGTGTTCTGTCGGGTTGAGGTCAGGACTCTGTGCAGACCAGTCAAGTTCCTCCACACCAAACTCACTCATCCATGTCCTTATGGACCTTGCTTTGTGCACTGGACTCATTGATTTGGAGGAGTGTCCCAATACTTTTTGGTAATATAGTGTACATGCTGTACTTCCTCTGTGGTTATATATACACAACATACATTACTCCAAGGTGCTAAAGTTGCCGTGTATAAGATTTAAAGGGATTTATTAGCAGAAATTGAATATATCACTTATAAATGTCATTAGTGTGTAACCAACAGTTGTGTTTTCTTTAGCTTAGAATGAGTCTTTTAAGACATCAAAGACATATAGGGGACAAGGCAGGTCCCCTTTCACAGAGGCTGCTATACTATATACAGCTGTACAATACTGTAGTATATTGTTGTGCATCTCATTTATACTTTATTACATTTATATTCCATACTATTTATAGTATTTTTATATATTTTATTAATGTAGAAAGTGGGTTGATTACCAGTGCCTCGCATGAGGCATGATTCCTCATGACAATTAATTATTTTGTCAGTTAATTACATAAAAGTAATTCAGTTCACACGAGCCTGTGTTGAAACACACATCCTCTCCTGAGCATCTCTCAGCAGTTAAAGCCCAACGATCGAGAATCACAGTATCTGCAAACAAAACATTTCTTGTACCAACTACTTAAATATAAAAAGGACTCATTGAAATCACTTGAGAAATGTAAACATTTGCTAAATCATAACTGAGCTCTGACCCACAGTTTTTGAAAGGCTGAGTTAAATTTAAATTTCCACATCCAGGACCGATTACAGAGTCCATTCAGTAAATGGAGCCTGAATTTGTGTGAATGTGATAAATCATTTTTAGTGTTAAATAAAAATACATATTAGATAAATATTAATTAATTAATTAATTAACAATAACATCAAAGAAAAAAAGTTGTGCTTTATTTTACAGGTGCTGTGTTTTCCAGTACATAATTAATTGGAAGTGTTTCTCATAATTTCCTAAAAATTATCTGATGTGTATGGTAGATGTCAATTACTAGGAAAGTTTCCATAAAAAAAGGGCATGGAGTTCCAGCTGGTTATATTTGAGTTTAAAAAAAGAAAAACTAAGGAATAATGTAGTAAAAACTGTTAATAAACAGATATAAATATTCATCTGAAATTCTTAAGACTAAGAATAATAATAATAATAATCTAAAGAGTTAAATACTGTGTAGAAGAAATATTAAACAATTCTAAAAATAATGATCCATAATTAAATAAACATTAATTAAAATCAATTAAAATCAATTAAATTGTGTTGCTGTGGGTCTCATAATGACGTCAGTAGTGGTCAAATCCTTCCTCTTTGTTAATGTGATGCTCTGTTAAAGGGGGTGTTATTGGTCATATGGGGGGGCTCTGTCCATGCCTGTGCACACGTGACACTCCTCCCCCACCCCCTTCTCGTGCTAGTCCACCCTGCCAGTGAGGGGGGACAACCTGGACTGAGGAACCAGGTGTGTTGACTCAGCATCAGCGCAGGCAAACATTTAACAACCAGCACCTGTGGTTCTAATGGACCATTAATGTAGGTTCGCTACCGTTTACAAATAAAAACAATCATAACGTGCTCGGCGTAGGCTCCGCCCCTTTGACCATAACGGGATTTCCGGGAGCGTTCTTTTCTCTACACCAATCAGCGTGCGGAGCAGCTGCAGCCTGAATCACGCCCCTGTTCCCTGCACGTACTTGGAACATTTTTGTTTATGAAGCGAACTTGGTTCCTGCGGCACCTCGCTGGGTTTTTCTCACCAGTAACAACAAAAAGGCCTCAAAGTGTCTTCAAGCTGGTTTTTAAACTCTTCCCGACAACAAGCAGGAAGACGCGCGGACGTCCACCTTTATTAGTGCAGAGTTAGAGTAATGAAAGAGAAACACGTCCTCGCTTCATGCTCACTTCCCACAAAGAAGAACGTATGGATGTTTGCGAAGGGACGAAGAGGAGAAAGGTAAGCGGAGGTCTGCGGGGCTGCAGGCGGACCGTGGCAAGGGAGATGAAACCGGAGGCTTGTAGGGTCCTGCGCTCCCTCACGGTGGGGGACAACAACCGCACGGAGCCCGTGCGTGAGGAGGAGGAAGAGGACGACGACTGCTTCTCCATCAGCTTCCTCCGGAGTGACCGGCTGGAGCCCGGCGTGGCGGTGTCCCCCCGGTACAGTCTGCTCCGGGAGGTGGGCCGGGGGAGCTACGGGGTGGTGTACGAGGCGATAGCCAGGAAAACAGGAGCCAGGGTGGCAGTGAAGAGGCTCCAGTGCGACGCCCCGGAGAACGTAGAGCTGGCTCTGGCCGAGTTCTGGGCCCTGACGAGCCTGGAGAACCGACACCAGAATGTGGTCCAGCTGGAGGAGTGCGTCCTGCAGAGGAACGGCCTGGCCCAGAAGATGAGTCATGGAAACAAGAGGTCCAAACAGTACCTGCGCCTGGTGGAGACCTCACTCAAAGGTATATGCATGGTGCTGCAGCAATAATCAGTAATAATGAAAAGGGGATTAACAGTGTATTTAAGAACCCTACACAAAAAATTATGCCTTTGAAGTTAAGTTCCTTATTTTTTATTGTCATTTAAGTCTCAGTTGTGTGTGTGTGTGTGTGTGTGTGTGTGTTCAATAAAACCACAAAAAGTCAACTACAGTGTATTTTCAGTTCACATAAACATGCACTGCTTCTGTATTTGATGATTCAGATGTAACCACAATTATTATTTACAGTAATTAATAGGTTTTAAATAATGTGAGGTTGCTACATGTGTCCTTAACCTAAATTCATTCATTCATTCATTTAAAATGTTTTTTTAAATTTAATGATAATGTTTATTCCCTTTGCAGCCTTCTGACTGCTATACATTAGCTATAGGCACAGAGAGTACACTGTGTTTCCTTCTGCTCACAAGAGAACACTGTGTACTACTCGACAGTGTGTCGACTCGATGCTTGTTGACTTAAATTTCATTCACTAAACACTGACATTGCAGTGTAATATTAACTATTATGACAAAATACGTCAACTTTATGACAGCTACGTTTTTATTCACTCCTGTTTGTGTCCTTGTTGTCGTCCATACAGTTCGACCTACTTATCACCTGCTTTGTTATCACACATCCAGCCTGATAGAAAAGTATATATAGTTGCTGTTAATTATGTTTGCTTAAAAGTGTAATTTAGTCAGTGGTAACCTGTTCTGTTAAAAATTAAGGGTTTTATCTGGATCTTTGCTGCTTTCCTTTTAATAGCTTGGCTGTTATGTAAGTGTCACCATTCAGGCTCTCGAATTGAAATATTAATCTTGAGCTGACGTTTTTTTCACAAACTATTATTACAGAATGTTTGTAGGATCTGGATGACAATGAAAAATGTCTTTTTTTTTTCTTTGTCTTGGTCGACTTAACCTAGTTTTTAAAGCTAAGTCGTCAGCAGCCATAATACAGCAGCCCACAGGGTAGGTCAGTGCAGGGGAGCGGTGCTTACACTACGCTTACTGAGAGCTGTCGGAAGATAGAGGGAAGTCAGGAACATTTTCAATCAAAGAAAATGCTGATTTATAGTGAAGTAATCTGGTCAGTACTCAGACTGATAGGGCCGTATTACAGTGAGAGTAAGTAGCTGTTTAAATATTAAATGTTGGCTGATTAGCAGCAACAAATATCAGTAGATGAAGCATGTTTGAGGTAGTTTAAAACATTATCTTTATTACATTGTCATCCCGAGAACACTGAGGTGTATTTTTACACGTTCACAGTTCTTTAATTACCACATTTTAGATTATTTATCAAAAATACATGTTCATTCAACAACACAAAATATCATATCACCTGTACACTCTTTACCCTGGAGGTGGTCTTTGTTTCAGGTGAGGCAGCACATTTCTTCTAATGTTAGGACTGCAGATAACAAACAGTAAAGCCAGACCACAACTGGATTCTTTGAGGCCAATTATTATTTTAAGAGATATCTGAGAGTTTAAAAATGCTGTCACCACATTGCTCACGTGGTTAGGACCCTGATTGTCAAGTCTTAGTTCGTCGAAAGCACTGAAGCAGCCCGTCGAAAGGTGTTGCGCAGCAGAAATAACATCGCGTGAGGGGTTTGAAACCTCTCGCATGACACCCTTTGAAGTGGCAGTGACACAGCTGAATGCATCAACAGATCAGGAAACCACCTTTGCATGCGACTGTAAAACCACTGATGAAACCACTGCGTTGCTTCCTCAGGAGGAAATCCTGACGTCTTCAAGCTGCCACGAACACACCAACCACCTGCTGCTCTTGAAAGCCGTGGAAGATTTGTTCTTTTGTTTTGATTGCTCTGGAGTTCTAAAAAGTCGACATGTAAGGAACAGTTAGGTGGCAAACCTCAGAATCTTATAGGTCAGTCAGAAAATAATTAGCATACCAAATACTGTGACTGAAAGTACACGTGTACTTGACTTGGATGTGATGAGTTGTTGGGAACTTGAAGTTTGAACATGTGTGTTTACATCTGTTATAGTCCTGGTTCAGAGCATCACTGGTTTTTATCTCTACTAAACTGACTAAATGTTACTAATCGGATTATCTGTCCCTCTTCGATCTGCACACTGCAGGGGAGCGCATCATGGGTTACCCAGAGGAACCATGCTACCTGTGGTTCGTCATGGAGTTTTGCGAGGGTGGGGACCTCAACCAGTACATCTTGTCCCGCCGGCCCGACCCCCAGACCAACAGGAGCTTTATGCGCCAGTTGACCAGTGCGGTAGCTTTTCTACACAAGAACAACATTGTCCATCGTGACCTGAAGCCAGACAACATTCTCATCTCACAGAAATCTGGTTCACCTGTTCTCAAAGTGGCAGACTTTGGCCTCAGTAAAGTTTGTGCAGGCCTAAACTCCAGGAGCAGTGAAGAACATCCTGCAGCAGCAGCAGACAGCAGAGGCACAAACCAGAACAACATCGTCAACATAAACAAGTTCTGGTTGTCATCAGCTTGTGGCTCGGACTTCTACATGGCCCCTGAGGTGTGGGAGGGCCACTACACAGCCAAGGCTGATATATTCGCCCTGGGCATCATCATCTGGGCAATGATCGAGCGGATCACTTTCATCGACGCAGAGTCCAAACGTGAACTGCTGGGGACCTACATACGGCAGGGAACAGAGATTGTACCTGTCGGGGAGGCTCTTTTGGAGAACCCCAAGATGGTTCTCCACATCCCTCAGAAAGCTAGGAGCTCCATGTCTGAGGGTGTTAAAAAACTGCTCCAGGACATGCTCGCAGTCAACCCTCAGGACCGACCAGACGCCTTCCAGCTGGAGGTGCGGATGGACCAAGTCACGTGTGCTGCGTGACCTTTCCAAAGTCTCTCCTTTTTTAACCTAACCAGTCGAAGAAGGGACCTCTTTCCTTCACAGGTAAACTTGATTTACTCGATAACTTATTAGTTTTACCATCTTCCTACCTTGGAAAGTTCTTTTAACCTTATTTATGTGAAAGACAAGAACCTGGACAAGAACCGGGTTTTTAATACAAACAATCAAATGACATTTAGTTTATCCTCCTTTAACCATAGAAGAGGTGCAGTCAGGGAAATGATCTGCTGCACTGACTAAGAATAAGAAATAATAGAATTAATACCTGCAGGCTTCTCTGTGACACTGTCACTGGCTTAAAGAGGACAGTGGCCTTTGGTAACTCAGGCCTGAAACGAGGTAATCTTCCTTTTAGCTGACACCATTAGTCTTTCTTGTCCCGGTCACTGGCTGAGACATCCCACATTTAATAGCTGGTGGTGGTGAAGTCACTGCAGTTTTTTTTAGTGCACGTTTCAGAAATATCCACACATTTTAAAGTATTAGTAGTAAAAAATGTTTATGACTTCTATTAGCCAGGAAACATGAACAACTTTATTATTAAGCTGAAAATTTACATCCTCGAAATGTTGCTGTTAGTCTCTCGCTGCAGAGGAAAACTGGGCACACTACTAGAAAATGTGATGGATGTTACAACTAGACTGAAAGAGCAAGATTGTTTTTAGCAGCAAAAAATAAATTGGCAGCAGTTCTGATAATCAAATAAGCAAAAATGACAAATAGTTGAAGATTGGATTCATTTATTTGTTGTAAAAAAGATTAACTGTTTTGAACTGTTAATCTGACAAAACGAGACAGTTATTGTTATTTTGTTTGGCATTTTGCTTTTATTAACAGTGAGCTGCAGAGAGGCAGACAGGAACCACGGGAAGGGTTTGTCCTAATTTTAAACTATTAAGAAGTAAAATTAAGAAAATATTATGTTAATTGAATCTCTATCAGTGAATCTGTAGATCTACTGAGCTATGGGAACCTCAAATGGCTGACAGGACGTCTGATGACATGTTGGCCTAGTCCGTCCACTCCAAATAGTTCCTGAGCTTCACTGCTGTTCCTGATTTCTGCCAAAGCTTCTCACGTCACTGCTGAAGACAACAAGATTAACAGGAGTGAAAGCATCTACTGCAGAGCAATGACATCAAGACACAAAACAGAGCTGTTGATGGTGTTAACGAGATGACTGACGCCAATGACAGCTCTTGGTTAATGTGAATTGTCAGATACAGAAGTATAGCTGGACCTGAAGGGAGGTAACAGGAGGTGTGTTGGTGGCCTCGGGGTGGAGAGGTGGACAGGATTGGACAGCTTTTAGATTGGTACACTCTGGGCCTGAGGGCAAACAGCCTGGCTTTTATGAAACACACACAGTGAGGGAGAGTGAAGCAGAAACAATGACTTATTGGCAGAGATGATTTTACAGTGAAGGTTTTTTGGCACTAACCTTGACATGTGTGCATGATAAGTGTTTTATTTGATTCTTCTTCACATCTGGAAGTGAATTACATCTCTTATGTCAGTGACAACGCTGAATTCGGACGTCTGTTTGCATCATATTCCAGGCTGTTGCATAAGTCGTTTAATGTGGTTTAAATTGACAGTGAAGACACTCTTCATCTTCCCTTGTTGAAAATGTTCTCCAGATGTTCATGTGTGTCCAGTTGCATGAAGCGTCTTCAGTAGATGCAGACCTTCTTGTTCATTTGAATGGGTGCAGTTGTGTTGCCAGAGTCGCTCCATCAGCTTTTTCTGTGATGCAACATGACCTGTTGACCTATGCCACACATGCAACTGCACATTCCCAGCGAATTAGTTTGTAATGTAATTCCATATTTCTGCCGCTGCACCTTGAGATCGTCCCAAAGATGAAACCGTTGCGGCTGTAATAACTTCGCTGCGTTTGGCATCTAATAAGCTTTTAAACGCATTCATCTAGTCTCTGGAACAATGAAATAAGGTCAGATAATATTCCATCCGCACTAACGCAGCCCTCTGTGTTGTTTTAACATAAGGCTAATGTCTGAATGTGGCCTGTAAAACGTTGAATTGGACAGAAGTGTGCACAGGTTAAATTTTCCATTAATAGTGACACAATGTTTAACAATCACGTTAAATAAGCAGAAGGTTGTGTTCAGTAAGCTTCTGTTAAATCACCTGAGTAACAAAAGGTTCAGGAAGCATTGACAAGTACTTTTAAAGTATATTTAATCATTGACTTTTGCCAGTGATTGAAGATAAAATCAGTGATGCACGTTGCTTTCAGTACAGCGTTTCTGACAGTGCTGAAATTCAGATTGTTTTTGTGAGAACACTTCTGTTAATATTCACTTTAAGGATGACATAACCTCATTATTTACTACTTTTTAAAGAGGAACGTTTTGTCCTCCCCAAAGACACACATGAACACTCATTAGGAACAGTTTCTGCTGTAGGAAAATGTCCCTGTAAGATGTTAATTGTCTCAGTTTGCGATTTAGAGCAGAAACCCCTTGTAGTGCATCACTCGGTGGCTGAGTGGATGCTCAGTGACCTGAACCATCAGTTTGTTTGAACTTGAACCCTCCACTGACCAGGACTAATGTCGGTGGGGTATCGCTCCTGCAACCATTGTCTGTTAACCACTTATTGTAAGCCCCTGCCCAGAGTCCCCACTACACCCTCAGCAGTCAGCGGGGTCACTGCGTGTTAGTCCTGGCCCTGTCCTCTTGTGGCATGATGGGATAGCATGTTACGCAACAGACCCATGGCCCTGCACTGGTTCTGTGGGAAATACTCGTCATCTGTTGGAGACGGGGATTAGTGGATATAAGCAGAGAGAGAGGAGGGGAAGGCAGTTGTTTCTGCTGCATGTGTGCTTTCATGTTTTAGAGTTTGTTAATGATGACAGCACAGTGACGATACTCATGTCGCTGAGATTTAACACGTATGGAGAAACAGAATCAGTATCTAGTCTGATGGGATAATGTATGGGAGATCTGTTCCAGTGGTGTGGAATGGGTTGTTTTCATTTGATTATTTTGGCTGAACTACTATTTTGAACTACTATTTTCTTTATTAATCAATGAATTAAATCAATCAATTTTATCTTTAAAATGTAAGTAAATAGCAGAAAATACTCATCACAGTTTCCCAGTATCTGACTTTCAGATGCTGAAGTGTCTTTTTCAGATAAAGTCCAAAACCCAAACATGTTGAATTTACTCTCACAGCAGTAAATCCTCAAATAGAAGAAGCTGCAGTCAAAGAATTTTGACAGTATTTTTCATGGAAAATAACAACAATTTATTAAAAATCCATTGTTGCAGCTCTGAATAGCGTCATTTCTACATCACCCCAAACAGATAATCTGCATTTCTATACTGCAGTTTAATGTCACTTAACTGCCAATGTACAGATCGGTACTGAATAATATTGAGCTTTACACTTTATGCAGTACATTATACTTTGTACAGTATGTTGGACTTTAATCAAGCCTTATTCCCATGAATCTGTATCAGGTATATTCATTAACTAATCATTTGTGAGCCCTATGTTTACTTCACTTTGCTCCACCTTCACCAGCTGTCAGGTGTCACGAAAAGAGATTATCCACATCTACTGTTGACACGGCTCAGCCTTTAAAACGTTCCCACGCACTCAAAATGAATCTTCTGGTGGAACCATTCTAGCACTGACAAATGAAAGAAGACAACAACAGCTAATATGACAATACCCAAAATGACCAAATCCCTTCTAAGTGCAACTGTTATTTTATTTAGTAAATGATGGTGAAGAAACTCAAGATTCACTTTGATTCAATCAGATTTGATGCTATTTAAGTTCTCAATTCGAAACAATTCTTGATTGAGTAAACTCCATTCCACTGATTCCTGTCCCGTTTGTTCACTGAGCTGCAAGTGAAACATAACTGACAGTTAAGCTAAGTGGTCCTGATGAGGGTTATTATCTATCTAACAGAAAAGGCATGCAGCATTTTTATTTAAGAAATTACTTTCAGGATATTTATTTTGGTAGAAGTCATTTGTGAAACTTAAGTCAGGACAATTAAATTAATGTCCGTATAAAACTTAACGTATGAAAACAATTAAATGAAAGTGAAATTTTTATTTTTGGGGAAAAACAGAAGTTTATATGTGTGTTTTGGACTAAAGTGAAGGTTGTGGGGACAGCAGGGTGCTTTGTTGTGTTGTTGGTACTGTTTCGTCTGCAGCAGTGGAGCAGCCATCATTACCAAAAACGCTGTGCGAAACAAGTTACAGTTTTGTCTTTACCCCACTTGGACTTTCTTTATATTTCTTCTCATTGTCTTTATTTGTATTAGAAAAAGAGGAACGGGTAGCATTAAGGGTGCAGTGTTAGCCGAACGGTTACCCTGTAACCACACCGCCCCCCTGTCCGGCTGGGGACTTTTGTTGCACGTCACACCGTCTCTCCTCATTTTTCCTGTCTGCTTCTCAAGTGTTGGAATGATCAAAGACTAAAATGCTGAAAAATCTCCTGGATCAGGGCTTATGGTGGTTTGCGTTTGGGAACATTTTGTCCCTCTCGCTGTGTGCCAGCTGTGTGCCGCCTCTGTCTAAACCAGGCCAGAGCCCTGTAAGCCCCAGCCATCCCCATGTGTGTGCGAGTCTTCACTTTGTGAATCCTAGACAGCATCCTTAATTAACGGCATGAACAGGCTTTTTACAAGTCGAGGCATTTTTAGGGTGTTGTCCTTGTGTTGCACGCGTGAATACAGCAGAATGATGCCTTCAAGCAGGGTTGATGTTTGTCTGTTTGCACATTGTGTATGTTTTAAACACACAGACACGTCTGAGAGAATGCCGTCCTTGTCCCACCGAAGGAAATGAGGCTGTCTGGACAGCAGATTGAAGGCAGAGTATGCAATGTTTCGCACCGGGTCAGTCAGTTGGGGTTATCAGATGGAGGCACCTTTTATGAGAATTTGGGAGTGGGTGTGGTGAACGTGCTGACGTCCATATGTAACACGCTTGTAAAAGTGAGCATTCAGTGGCTAAAGAAGAGGTCGTAAATATTTCCTCAGGGCCCTCGGGGCTCAGAGCGAGAGCCGCAAAACAAGTTCCTGCACAAAGTCTTCTGGTGAAGCACCTCTTTGTGTTGGTGTAGGAGGAAAAGAACAGAATGAAAAGCTGGTTAAGTTAAATAAAATGTACATTTTTTGATGTATCATCCAGTGCTCTACACTGTCCAGGAAACCCTGTGATCCCACACTGCTCTGGAATAACATGGATCCACATTTTTTCCACTCTGCTGTCCCCAATCATGGTTGCTGTGTTGGATCTAATGAGTTGTAAGCTCTTTAAACTGTGGTAATCCCCTCACAGTCTGTGCGCCATCCACCTCACTGCAGGCGCTGGAACATGGTAATATTTGGGCTCGCTTGTGGATTCTTCTCTTTGTGTTGACAGTTCGTGTTGTTTGACTGGATCTGATAAGGCCGACAGGATCCATTTTGACCTGTTTAATAATAGATGAAAATAGGCATGGTCAGCATCTGTTGCGGAAAGCAGAGATCTGCTACGTCACTGCCGTTATCGTGCGCTCCGTCCTGTGACAAAATGAGAACATAAGAACGTCAAGATGGCAGGATTTACCTGAGGGCAGTTGTTTCAGGACCAGATTTCCTCCTCATTTGTCAAATTTCTTTATGTTTATAGACAGAAAGTATTCTCAGTTTGGTCAAATACATAAGATAATTGATTGATTAGTTGATTAAAAGAGGGTTTTGAACTGCTGCAGTACATAGCATTTTGAGATTATGGGAAACGCTGAATATGTTTTACATGTATTTACAGATTTATTGATAATATTTGTGGCATCCAGATAATAACTGCATGTTTTTCGGACGTCTGCATTTCATCTTGGAATATCCTAAAGCTTGTTTTTATTGTCATCTTCCTCTGTTGTTTTTGTCCCCCTCATGCCTTTGCATGTTTAAACAGTATTCCCAGTTGGGTTCTGTTGACATTGGTATTAGCCATTATTCTAGATAAATTCTCATGATGAAATAACACATCTGATTTAACGTCCGATTAATGTATACTGTGGAATTATTGTCTTATTGCTCTTTGTATTTGCTGGTAATCGTTTGTCAGTTTTCCATCAAGAGAAAGTTGGATGCACACACCTAAACTTACATAATGAACAGTTTTTGTGAATACCAGCCAAGTGGAATGTGTTGCTTAGCATGCTGCACGCCACAAAACCGCCCCAAGCTTGTAAAAAGCCCAGCACTCCCTCTCCAAATAATCACAGAGAGCTGCCACAGTGTCCCGGGCTCACAAGAACCCAGCCCCCACCAATTCCCCAGTGATACCAGCCTCAGCTGGTTTTTAACAAGTTACTCTGCTTTTGGCTTATGCAACAACAAATGGCTGGCAGGATGGCTAAGAAGACGCAGCAGAGGATCTGCTGGGTTGACTTCATCATGGGTTTGACCAGAGAGGGCTTTCACATGTTGATACTGTACGTTGTACCTTGTTAGTTTTATCAGTCAGTAAACAAACTTAAGTAAACGCACTTAATGGAAGTGCACCCTCCTATATCAACACGCTAATAGTAAGCTACACTCCTGCACGCCCTCTCAGATCCACTAATGA
>JAUMHL010000028.1:2114038-2158280 GCA_032362345.1 Sandelia bainsii
ACCCAACATGGTAATTGCTTGTGTCTTCTCCTTGTAAGTCGCTTTGGATAAAAGCGTCTGCCAAGTAAAGTAAAGTAAACATCAGCATTAGAACCACAGAACACAAACTTGGACTGAATATTAATCTCAATCAACACATGCACATTCCTACATACTAAATATATTCATCTGTACTTTTCCCTAAAGGTCCAGAAAACTCCAAAACAGTGTCAGATAAAAGTCCCGTTGAATTTCAATTAAATTTAATTCAGTTTATTTATATAGTGCCAAATCACAACAAAAGTTTTCTCAAGGCACTTTACAGTGTTTAATACAGAATTTAACGATATATAGAATTATAAAGAAAATCCAACAATCCTACATGAGCAGCACTAGGAGACAGTGGAGAGGAAAAACTCAGGGTGGGCGGCCATCTGCCTCGACCGGTTGGGGTGAGCCGAAAGAAGATACCATACATACACATGAGAATAAATGTAACTCCAAATACGACATAATCTAAGTCTGGCTCGTAATGTGCTTCATCACGGGTGAGTAGAGGAAGTAGTTGCCATCTCCTCTGCAGGGAGGTAAAAGGCCGGGGTTCCCTGAAGCAGACAAGGGTTCAGTGTCTTTTTGCAAGACACGTGAACAGCAAAATGTAAATGACATCACCTGAGTCAAAGTTGTTTACTTTATGTATATATGTGTGTATATCCTGGACCAAATTTAGTTACTAGATAAAGGTAAAGTAGATAAAATAGACTGAAAGAGAATTTTTTATATTTTCTACCTTCATGTTGTAAGTGGACCTCTCATATGTGTTGGTGCACAGGTTTCACTTTAAGAAAGTAACACAGAGTAGCTTGTTGCGTTTGAGGCGTTCAGGGACAGCGCAGAGTGTAGGTGATGCATATTTCGAAAAAGTTCAGAGCCTGATATCTTATGCGCGAGCTGTGTTTGTGCCTTCTTTTGTGCAGCCTATGGTTTGTATAGAACATGTACCCAACAGCTGCTCTGCGTGTCTGTGGAGTAAAAATGTGAATCGTTTAGGGGGTGATGTATTTTGAGGTTGGTCCAACAGGTGCCTGAACAGTCTTGTACTAACAGAAGCATCAATCAAAGGAGACGCATACAGGCTGCGCTCGCCCAACACGTCTGATGTAGCACATACAGATCAGCTGCCCACGCATTTAATGGTGAAACATAACTGTAAGATTAATTTATCTACTGAAATTTTATTGTACATTTTCAATACTTCCTTGCATATTCCTAGAAAGCAACTGTCCTGGAAAGAACTATGATGGTTACTGATTACATGGAGAATGTAGACTGTTCACTTATTGACTCCATTTCACGCAATCAACTAAACTCTGCAAACTGTTCCAGACGTTCCCTCTATTTTCTGTATAATTAGCATTAAATTATGTAGTTCTTTCCAAGACTCAATAAGAAAATGAAATTATATGGTGGCTAAAATAGAGTTTACACCTGAAATATATTTTATGTCCACTTTTGTGTGTCTGGCTGAACGTGTCCAGTGCAGAATATGTTCCAAATATATGTTACAAAAAACCCCAAACAAAACAGGCTGATTATAAAAGAAATCCCCTTTTTTTCAAAACAACTGCTCTGTATGGAAGCCCAAAAGGCACATAAGGATTTTATTTTATTTTATGTCTGTTAATAATTTTTAAAAAGTAATAAATTATAATTATATAAATTACAATTATTATAAATTAAATTAAAAATTTTAAATGTTGCCAAATAAGAATAAATAAATAAGCAATTTTATATTGATTTATTTCCACATTTGTTCCTTTGTATATTTCCCTATACCTTTTTTTACTTTTAGTTGTTTCTACATTTACTTCGATTTATGTATTTGTATATTTATTCATTTTCACATTTTTTGTTTCCAATACTTATGTATTTAGTTCCACATTTATTAATTAATACAATTATTTATTTACACATGTATTTGCTTCCATTTATATATTTCCACATTTATTTATTTACGCAGGAAATAAGGGTTAATTAACAACATTTACAGTATTTATTTATTTTCTTATTAATTACTTACCTACCTGTGTCCTTTTTGAGCCTCCATACCTATGAACCAGTCACACAAAAGATCAGAATCTGTGATTTAAAAACTCCTTCAGGACATTAGTTTTACTGTTTTTGTTTCTCAGTCACAGTAGTTAATAGAAACGACGGCAGTAAACCAATACTTCAACAGAGCTGTGTGTGTGCTGCGCTCTGTTACCATCATTTTATTAGTGATTACGTAAAAACTTTGGGATTTGGATCCACTTTAGTTTGGGAGAAAAAAAAGCTGACCAGTGTAGTCTGCGGTGTGTAGAGTTGTGTAACCTCTCCGCGCTGGGGTGCACACTCGGGAGGTATGAGAGGTATGCTCAGAAAACGTGTGCCTCAGGTCGGAGAGTTCAGGAAGTTCACACAGGTACAGGAACAGTTCCTCAGAGAAGACGCTCACAGTTACTCCTGTAGAAATCTGATGAAAAATAAACATTTGCTGACACGTCTGAGAGACGTTTTTATTTTACACTGCAGGTTTTTAAGCACATGTTGTGGTCAGAGTGTGGAGGTAAAAAACAGGAAAGTGAGGATCAGGTCAGAAATGAATGGAATCCTTTTTCTTGTTTAAAGCTTGCAGACGGACAGTGGAACCAGAAAACAGGTCGATAGCGTCTGGCTTTTAACATGTCAGGATACTTTACAGCCTGGCAGCACTGCTGTGGTGCTTTTTAAGATGATGAACCTTTTAGTCGAGATGATTTATTTATTTTTTGCTTTAATCACCATCATTTACATTCATTTTTCATTTGCCTTGAGGCATGTTTTTTACTCAGTAGCATCATATTGTTAATAAACTATATTTAACATACAGTACATATGGAATTAGAGATGCTCATCCTCAGCAGTGACGTAAGCACTTTCCGTGTCACCGTTCTGCACATCATCCCTCATTCAGCATCCCCAACATGCTCGCTTCCTGCTAAGCTGACCCACTTGTGTTCCTACCATGTGCTATGAGGTTACGCAACTCACGAAAAGAGGAACAAGCTCCTGCTATAGCCCGAGCTGTGGCGTGTCAGCCGCTGGGCTATTATTAGAGCGCAGTGCTGAACTAAATCTGCTGTTGTCATTTTCCTGCAGGTGGATGTAGGAGCTTTGCATGTTTACACTGAGACACAGCCAGAAGCTTTGTCGTCTGCAATAAAGGCGAAATTCATGATTAAGAAGTTGAAAAATAGCTGTGAGGACATTTTGGGGTTTTAAAGGTCAAACTAAATTATATATTTAGTCACAGTTAGATTCATACAAGCTAATGCAGTTAGAATATTTAGATGGAAGAAAACATAATTTATATTGCTGCTGTGTTTTAGCTTTTGACCTTAAAGCCCCCACATAAAATAAAATAAAAACTGACCTGACACCAGAAATAAAGTTTATAAGTTCACACATTTGTACAAAGAAACGAACAAAGAAACAGATCTTGGTTGCTGTAATTATTTGTCTTCTTCCTCAAATTATCCTTGAAAAGATTATTTCCAAATGCATTTTCAATGCAAGTGATGGGAGACAAATGTCACAGTCTTTTTTTAGTTTTAGTACCAAATTAAACATTTTTACTGCAGCTCAACAGAGAAACATGAAGGTAATTTTGCACCAAAAAATGACTTTAACTTTGGTTTCTGATCTGCTTTATTTAACTCAGACTACTGAAGCTTTAAATTCAGCTCAAATAGAATTTATCTGAATCTAAATTTTATTTATCAGAGCTCTAACTTTTTGAAAGAATTAGAACATAATGTGTTGAATTACATGAACATTAGATGAGTAATAAACAAGTTATAGCTACTCCGCATAGGTGTAAACATTTTTCCCCCATTCACCACATGTGAAGTGAAAATGAAACAGACAAAAGACAAACAGATAAAACGTTTTTTTTTTCTCAAAATGTCGTCAGTGTTGTGTAAAACTTACAGAAATGTGTTCATTTTATACATGAAAATGTTTTTCATTTGTATTAAGTTTCTTAAAAAAATGCTCTTCTTGTTGCTTCATGTTGACCTGTTTATACTTTGTGTCTCCACAGCTTTATTTACTACCTGGACGTAGACTCCCAGTGGAGGTAAAAAAATGTGACTCTGAACTGTGAAGAATCCACAATCATAACCCTGAGCGGGAACACATGAAATAATATGCAAATCAGACCACGGCTGTGGACGTTTAACTGGTGGAAAATAGCGGTGTGTCTGAGAGGTGACTGCACGTGACAACCAGGTTTATGACATTTGTTGTTTTATATCTGTTGATATTTGTTCCCAGCAGCCCCCCCGTACAGGCCTGTTTAAACTCAACATTTGTGACACAGCAGGCTACTGTACTGTACGAGTGTTCTGGAGTCAAAGCGTGAGCTAGCCGACATTTTAATTAATAAATGATAAATTAATGCCCCATACAACGTTGTGCCTTAAAGGTGATTCGAGCGGGGGGAAAACTTCATGAGTGTGGAAACACTTGTGTCTCATGAAGATTTGCAGAAATGTGCAATTGACCAATAAAATATTTTTACTTTTTAAATAATAATGTCAATATGCAATAGTGTATACCAAAAAGGATGAGGGACAGTATAAAAAGTACAGTTTCTGAGTTCTGCTTCTGTTTTTCCTCTGAGAACCAGCAGTTTTATTCTGCCTCTCATACTCTTCTGTAAACATCAAATTAAAGTCTGATAATTTGGTGCCATCTGCTACCATAAAATAAGTGCAATAATGATGCTAAAATAAAATATACAAAACTAGAATGAAGCTGTTTCACGTTCATGCTCATGTAAAGAAGATTTACACAAATCTATGTCACACTCAGACAGACACAGAGCAAATGTGAATATTAACTTTTATTATGTTGGTTTGAAGGTGTACTGTTGTATTCACATTTTAGAAGTAGCAGGTCTGTATCAAATCCTGACAGGACTGTGACCAAACGATGTCCAGCAGGGAACTGGTTTTACTGGGCATTTGTTTCTGTTGAATCCAAAGAGAACCTGTGTGATAAACTGTGTGTTAAACATCACTGCAGAGCGTAACATAATTCGCCATGTGAATCCGTGACCAACCAGCAGTTGTGATAATGTGGTGGACTAAAAGATGTCTAAGTAACTTTGTACTGAATATTTTGACACTTTGAATAGAGCATTTTTCTTTTTCACTTTAAGCTTTCTGATTGGTTGTAATATGAAAAACCATTAACGGGTCATTCTATGAGATCAGCCTGATACCTGAGCAGTTTTGATTCATCTGTGGACGAATCTTTCTTTAAGACTCCGACAGGAAGTTTGAAGATTTGCCGTCTGGAAATAATCATCAAAAGCTGCCATGAGACACACATCCAACTGTCCCTTCCCTTCCTTCCTTCCCCTCCTTATTGAAAGGTTTGGAAACCTTTCGCGGTGGCACATAATGCCGTGTGGAACGCATTCAGAGTGGCTGGTTGTAGCATACAAATCAGGGCTGGTTTGTGCTGTGAGTGCACCCGAGCGAGACAGTGTTATAGAAAGTAGGGTTTCCAGGAACACACCTTAGAACAAAATGCAAAGGGTAGTTAAAACGTACAGCGGTGCATGTAAACGGGTTTGTATGTTCCAGATGTGGAACACTGTTCTCCAGCACATACCAGAGGAATGACCAAAATCTCTTTGGGTTTCATAGCACTGTGTAGCGTTTGTGTTGAGTTCACTGACTCAGCAGCAGCAACAGTAGTAGTAGTGTGGTTCTACCTCATTCTCAGCACTCCTATCTACCTTGACCTTCTCTTTAGTGACCTTGTCTTACTTTCTGATACAGGGGGGGGGTGTAGATTTTTACCTCAGACTCAGTCTCTTCAGTCGTGAACCACCGTCTGACTGACTTCTCTTTGTGGTGTTCTGCTTTACTACAAATAGCTTTTCCCTTTATAATGACTACATCTGTAAACGTCTGTCTGGCCTGTGCCCAGACTACAGTTATTGCTACTTAGGTGTTTGCATTCAACAGCTGCAGCTCCCGTCAGATCTTAATAGCATCTGAAGGCGTCTGTGCCGTGTGTGATAGTGTTTTTGTGCTTTAGTGTTTCCATCTTTAGGACGTTTGGGCTTTGTGGTTGTGTCCCACTGTCACGGTGAAAGTGCTTCTTGTTTGGATTTCATTAAAAAACGTCACTTATTCTGAAGGTGCGGGACGATTAAAACACTCTTTGCTCACGGGAGCTGCAGTAGTTCAGTGCTGCGACGAGATTTTCTGTTTTTCACTGTGTGCTAAACGACTGGTGTCACACGTACGTAAGTGTTACCCAAACATGAGCTGTGGTTGATGCTGCGTGATCTTATTGAGGATCTACACGGACTCGCCCTGCTGTCACTGTGCTTTTTCTACACGTCATTTCATTTAGCTCACATCAGACTAGTATTGATTCCACTTGAAAACACTCGCTATGCAAAATGGTTTCACTGCCTCAGCGTGAGCACCGGAAACACAGAGCCAGAGTGAACTTTATTTCTCTTTCAGTTCAAATTTGCAGTGTGTACAGATGTGTATTATAAGAAATGTATTTTGTTAATGAATATGACAGGAGCCATTAGATGTTTGAGGAAACATTGTGTTTTTTTTGTTGTTGCTGTAAATATGTTTGATGACTTTTCTTGCAATAAATGATCAAAACTAAAACTGTCTGTATGTATTTGTGTTTGCTTGTGTGTCCATGTTCTCCTGTGGTTGTGTTCACTAAGTTTAAAACATTGAGAGGACATTTTGGCTTCCTCCTCTACCGGTTTTCAGCCTTGTCCTGAGATTTCTTCTTTCTTGAACATTTGATATGTTGTGAAGATTTTACAGTAATTTACAATCAAATGTAGGGTTTAAATTGTTTGCAAATCATGCTTTCAGTTTTTATTTATATTATTGTTTCACATAAAGTCCCAAAAACTAATGGCACTAATGTTGTCCAAGCTGACATCCATCATGGACGACACCTCCCACCCCCTGCATGAGACAGTACGAGCACTGAGCAGCTCGTTCAGCAGTAGACTTTCACAATAACTAACTTACTTGTTCTTCTTCTATATTCCTTTTGTTATAAGAGCTCTGTAACACTTAAATTTCTCATTCGTGGGATAATAAAGGTGTATTCTATTCTATTCTATGTTTATGGTCATTGTCCTGCAGCATCACCCAGCTTCTTCTGAACTTCAGCGTGCAGACAGACACCCTGACATTATCCTGCTGGATACCTTGATAAACTCCACAGTGATGAGCTGTCACAGGCAGCAAAGCAGCCCCAAATATTGCTTCACTGTTGGGATGATGTCTTCATGTTGGTTCGTGGTTCCCTTTTTACACCAGGCGTACTGCTGCAAACAGTTCAGCCACGGTTTCATAATCCCACACATCCACACAAGGAAAGAAGAAAGGACTTTTGATATGTACAGTGAAGAACAAGGTTGTTGTTTGCCAGTACTGTGGTTATAAGCTAAAAGCAGAAATAGCAAAACCACAGTGTAGAAATAAGTGGTTACAAGGTAAAGTCCTGCATTTAAAATGTTACTATATATGTTCTATGTAAAAAGAAGGTTTTAGTATCAAAATATACTACGTGTACCAAATTAAATGCACTATAGTACTATACTCATGTCTGGCTGTGAAGATTCGAGGAAGCAGCTGAAGCAGCAGCTAACAGGGAAACAGAAAGAATATCAGGGGCCAGTGATCCTGTCGCTCCGTCTGACTTAATAAATAATTATCAAACTGTGAAGAACTCCACAGGAGATCAGAACAGCCTCCATTCAGAATGACCGCTGGGCAGCACAGTCTGATTAACCTGCTGCATTCATTTAATGGGTGGGCACCAAGGGGGGGGAGCCCACTGATCCTTCCTACAGTATAGACACGCTCACACACGGACACAGCAGACGTAAATATGACAGCATGCTGCTCTCTTTATGATCATCTGGGTACACAGTGTACCGAGCGGGGGGAGGAGGATGGGAGGGGCAGCTATATGCAGTGAAATGGAGCTAAAAGGCACGAGGCGGGGGTGATTTTACTACGTGCAGCTGAATCAGGGAAGATGGAAACAGCTGTGCCGTGAGCATTAAACAGACAAAGACAGTCGAGGATCCAGATCCAGCTGGCGTTTTATTATTTATGCATTTTATCAGGGTGGTTTTATATCTATCATTTAGATGTTAACATCATTATAGTCCAGAGAAATGTTGCCAGAAACACGATTAACATGCAACATTTATGGCTTTATGCGTTTTGTTTTATATATCACTATAATAAATATTATATACATTTATGGTCATATAAAAATGTTGCTTTATATTTTACTTAAGTATGAAATTAGTGGAACGCACCAACATGTCTTTGCTGTGGGTGATATCAGAATCTCTCTTGATGCTTTTGTTCCTGACACAAAACAATAACTATCTACTGATGAAGACCATGAGATGTGGCTGAAAGTCCCAGAAGAACTCTTGTAAACTGGAGCTTGAGTTACTTCTGTGGTGTTTTCGACAAAGACAATGTGAACTTTGTCAAGTGCATCAAGCGTATCTGTGGAATTTCTCTACAGTTCTGTGACACGATAAATGCAGGTGATCACATACAAGGTGATGCATGTACGGACATGTCTGTAAACAAGTTGTGTTCAGGTACATAAAAATAACTCTAGATATCTAGATTTATTTTTGTGATCAAACTTTTAGTCTAGTTGGATTAGTCAGCTTTGTTTAGGTGACATGATAGATGGGTTTTTGTTTTTTATTTGTGGGGAGCTGCGGATCAGGAGGTACTGCAGATTGTCCTTTAATTGCAGTGATTCGATCCACAGCTCCTCCTTCGCATCAAAGTGTCATTGGGCCCTTTATTTTTAGGTCCAGTCCTTGATGTTGGTGGTTCTGATGTCCTGTGACCTTTTTACCTGCAGTGTGTGTTCTCTCAGTAGCAACGGTAGATTTACTGAAGCGGTCTGAGACATGTAGAAACACATGCTGCAGTTTTTTAGGCCTGCTGAGACCAGAGGCCAGCATGTTCCTGAACATATAGATAGAGAGAACAGTAAAGGGGTCGTACTGTATGTGCCTCACTGTTGTCAGTAAATACTGTAGGACAACAAACTCACCTGTGTAACCTGCTCCCTGTGGAGACTGACACCACTGTACAGCCTGCTGAAATTAACTCAGAGACAAAACATTATGACTCTTTATTTACTTAATCATACAGTACATGTATATGTTGTATAAAAAATTCATATAGTATTATCAGTATACATCTGTCTGACGTGGACAATCATATACCTTGATGTACAGCTTTCTTAGAATATCCACATGATTTGGATATGGGAATTAAAAATAGAAAAACTAAAATATACTGATGGACTAAATTAAAATGAAAGCTAAAAATTAGATGCCTTTAAAAACGTAAACTAAACTGAAACTGACCTAAAAAATCATTTGAAGTGGAAAAAGATATAAAACTAAAAGAGTTGGAACTATAATAACACCAATAATATATCTACTTTATATAATTTAGCATTTACTTGTAGTAGTTCTTTCCTGCCACAGTGTGTTTGTGACTTATGTTTATGTGAAGTGGACACTGCAACACTGCTGTCTGTCTGTCTAATGCCTCAGTGCAGATAAAGACTTTTATTTTTATTGTTTGTAATAATATGTTATTCTTTAAACTGACCATATCATGTTTAATTTATTTTATGTTATAAAATAAGATAAGATTGAGAGTCACGTTTTTTCATGAACAGTAACAGTTAATGTGTTTTTTTACTGGGAGCAACCCAGATTGTAAAGTCTGACAGCAGCAGGAAGGAAAGACCTACGATACCGCTCCTTCAGACACAGAGAGCTTGGCTTTCATCCTCTGTTCTCCCACCACCTGCACTGAGTCCAGGGGCATCCCCAGGCCTGAGCTGGCCTTCCTGATTCATTTGTCAAATCTCCTTCTGTCTGCAGTGGAGATACTGCTGCAGCAGAAGTTGAGTGTGCCTGTGAAAGTCCACCACCAGCTCTTTGGTTTTCCCCACATTCATCTTGAAGCAGTTTCGCTGGCTCCAGTCCACAAAGTCAGACAGTTCAGTTCTCTGTATTCTGTGTCATCCCCATCTCTGATCAAGCCCACAATGGCAGAGTTGTCAGAGGGCTTTTGCAGATAACAGGTGGCTGAGTTGAACATGAAGTCTGCAGTATAAATGGTGAAGAGGAACGACTCCAAAATCGTTCCCTGTGGGGCTCCTGTGTTCAATATCCATTGTGACAGGTGTTGGTCCACCCCCATGTGGTCAAGCTTTTCATCTCATGATCACAGGCTGGATGGTGTTGAAAGCACTGGAGAAGTCAAAAAACACGACTCTCAGTGTTCCCAGACTTGGCTGACAAATGGCTGACATGAACACTGTGTCACAAATGAAGAGAAAACCAAATGGTAGTTAATTAAGTCAGATTGTCAGCTATCACAGTCAGGCCTTAAAATGTGCTTTTTGAAAGACTTTTACAACAAATTGTCTTATATCTGATGAAGCAATTATTAAAACATGTATCATTATCAATTCAGATTATGTAATTAGCAACTTGTTAGGCTCACATCCCGTAAAGGCTGATTGATGATGAACAGAACATTTTGCCTGATGCATTATAGAGGACTGTTTTTTAAGGTTGTCCAGAGAAAGTAAAAATAGTCACACCATTAATTTCTTGATCTTCACGTACTGTATTCCATTAGGTCCTGTTCTTCACACTGTCTAATGTGCCGAGTGAAGGTCTGGTCGTCTTAAGAAGCAAAAAATAATGTGCTTGATGTGTTGTTTGTTATAGTTAACGTGATAATTAATGGGCCTAATGGCTTCTCCCTCTTTGTTTAGGTTTCATCTCCTCATAAAAGAAGTATTGATCTGGATTAACGCCTTCAAACAAAGCGTCATGTACTCCAGCATCAAGGCGTCTAAAGTCCTTTTATTTTATGATTCACTTTGTGAATTGAGACAGGTGTTTTTGAGGGTTTTGTTAGTTGGGTTTGATTCTCTCTTCAGTTGTTTATTGTGCTAGTCTGAAATGAAATGCCACCTTTTCACACACGCATGAAAAACAGAATTATTCACACACAGCTCTTTTTATATTTACAGTCTGAAAGTACTTCATCAGCCCAGGAGTGCTAATATTTTTCTCACACCTGGTCCAGGTCCAGGTGAGAAACGTCTAGAGACTCAGAGCTGTAATTGTTTGCAACAGGACTTCAGCAAATGAGAGATTTCAGTTTAGAGTTTAGTTTTCAAAAGTTTGTTGGTTGTTGAGAGTAGTTTGATTGTCACAAATGCTCATTTTAGACACTTAAAATTAAATCTACTACACAAAAACCTGCAAACCAGTGACGGAAGTATGAGGACTTTCTGAAGACACTGTTTAATGACTTATAGTGATGTGAACCTGCTGTGTCCTCAAACCCACAGACATGAGTCAAACCCAAACAAACAAGCTGCAGTGAGCCGCTGTCTCTCTCAGACCAGGCTGACCCACTTCTTGTGTGGTGCTGCCTTGTTCCAGGCTGGCACGTGGCACCAGCAGCCACCACGCAGACAGACAGACACACACACATAGACATGTTTATTGACATAATGCATTCACCAGCCCCTAACTCCAGCCTGAACCAAGAATTATCCCTCAAACAGCCCTGTAAAGGTGTGAGAACCGGTCACAATGATGGTATCGAGCCAGAGGTTGTCCAGAGAACCACAGAAAGACACACACACACACACACACAAAGATTGACATCTGCCTTCTGTTCATCCAGATCTGCTTCGTCCAAATCTCTGTCGCTCCTCCCTGTCTGACTGAAAAGTACAAATCAGATGAAGGCTGCTCATAAACACATGCACTGTCACCACATACATTATGCTTCTGCTTTTATTATTAATAACAGTGAATTGATTAACAATATAAACAGTAGGTAATTATATTTTAAAAGATGATTTTATAAACCTTGAGAGTTAATAAACTCTAGCTTTTTATTTTACTTGAATATCTTCTTATCCTGTGATTATTTCTAACAAGACCTGTGTTGTCAAGCTGCATGTTTAAAGGACAGGTTCACAGTTTTTCATATATCAACACTGAAGCGGGTTTTACTTGCTGTGATCACTCCCCTTCTCCAAATGATGCCTCCTATGTACAGTAAGTGACGGGGGCCAAAGTCCCTACATTCTCTGTGCAAATATAGATTAAAACATTGTTCTGAGGCTGAAAACCTCCTGAATTAGTCACATTAAATAGGTATATTTCACGGTTGCAACCCTTTTTTTTTTTTTTTTTTTTACAAAATTCTTACTATGCTTCCTTCCATTGCAATTTCCCAAGGAAACACAAAGAGGGAAAGGAATTTTAGGAAGGAATTTTTCACTTAATTTGAGTAACTCAGGCTTCCCCAGCATTATATTAGCTTTAGATAAACACTGGAATATATGAGATACTGTTATGCTACCATGACGAATGTAGCCACAGGGATTCTGGAGGACTTTGGAAATCAGATGTCACTTAACACCCAGAAATGCAACCTGAAACGTTATTGGAAAAAGAGGAAATCAAACATGAACTCTGTGCGGAAACGCCGCCGAGTTCTCTGGGCCGAAGCTCAAAAAAGTGTCAAGTCAGTAATTAGACATTATGGTGTTAATTCGGGCCCTCTAATGAGAGTACTGGTAATTATGGAAGTTACTGATATGTCACTTGATTACAATGACTAGTCAGTTAGCATAGTTTAGCTAATGTTAGCATTTCATTGTGTATGAGGCGCATTTCTATTATGTGGATTCTTGTTTTTACCATGGATGAATTAGGAGAAAAATCCCACTCTGGCTAAAAATGTGTTTTATTTAGTAGGTGAAGATGACATTAATGTTATAGTTAGTGTGAGATCCTGAGGCTCTGGAGTAGCTGCTAGTTACTGCTGCCTGCAGGTGACCAAGCCGCACCAACCACTTCAATCTGGCTCCAGTTCAAACCAACGGCTGAAGCTGTGCTGTGCTGTCTACAGTTCTGCCTCACCTGGAGTACATGACGCCTTGTCCCTTGACCCAGGTCTCTGCTCTTTTTCCAGCCCACTCTTCACTTCCTGACCTCTCTCCTTCCCGCCAATGCTGCTACACAGGTGGACATACGTAGATCTGACTAATCCTAATCCAGAGGCCTTTAATCCGCTGTGAGAACAAGCTGTGGACACACTGTCCCTCAACGTAGCTTGGCCTGGATGATAGACCTCAATCTAATCTTTCCGCTCAGGATGACACAGCATGTTCTGTGCTAATTACCGTGTTGGTTTTGTTCATTTATTTTTAGGCCTCATTTCTGTTGTGGTTTTTTTTAATCCAATCTTTATTTTTCCTTGTGTGACTCCGTCTTCAGCAAAATTCCTTCTCATTTTTGCCTTCAAATCTCATACTGTGTGTGAAATGAGAGGTCCATCTAAACAGGAAGTTATCAGAGAATCATTCTGTTAATTGAATTCTAACCATTGCTTCATTTTAGAACAAATGTGAGTTGTGGTCAAACAGTGATTGTGTCTGTCAGCAGAGATCATACCAGAGAAGTATTTTAAATGCTCCATTTCTTCTCAAAATGTGAATTATATTTACAGGACACACCTGCAGTCGAGAGTCTGACTTCAATGATTGTAACTGATGTTTGTTCAGTCACATATCGACACACTTTCTGTTTGTAGAAGCTCCTCTTTTTTTGAAGATAAAACATAGATTCACGTGTGAGTTGGAGGGATAATGAAGTGCGATATGAGAAACCGTTTTCCTCGATGTACCAATCTTTCATAATGAAGAACAAGTTCTCTTCCACGTCTTCCAGCACAGTGCAGCTGAGTCTGGTGCTTCTCAGGACAAGAGGAGCAAACTTCAGTGGTAATAAAATGACAAGCACTGCAACACACTGAGTTATAGCCTTTAACAACACAAACAGACAAATATCACAACAATGCTGCATCTTCATCAGAGTCAAAATAGACAAATACACACGGTAGCTGATGTCTGAGTGACACAAAATGGGTCCAGGTCTGTGCTGTGAAGCAGAAATGTGACACAAATGTCAATAAATTCCTCCACCTAAATAAATAATAATGACTGTAGGTTTTATTTTTGTATCACTGGTGTGACCAAGATAAATGTACTGAATCGTAGTCTAGGCTGTATTTAAAAGGTTTTAAAAGTCTTAAATGTATTAGGGTTAGAAACTGTGAATATAACCAGTTACTAATTCCTGTGATCAAAGCATTTATTTTGTTTTGCATTGAATTAATTTGAATATTTTTATGTTTTAACGATCTGCACACGTCTACCACACGACTCCTTGTTCCTCTTGTCTCCGGGTGGGTGTTAGAGCTCAACCTGTGGCCGTAATGATGATGGAAAAGAACCTACATGAACATATAGACGATGAAACCTGTTGTCTTAGTGGAACATATGAAGAATAAGAGTCAGCTCACAGTTACAGACTGCCCCCTGGTGGACAATGTTCATCACTAATCACTGCACATTCACCACTGAGATGGATCATTTTGGTCATTTTCAGTCTCAAACATTTGTCTTAACCAGCAGAGCACCAACACTGACACCAACCGTTCATTGCAGACACATGAATGATTAATAATTACAATTCAATCAAAGTTTTCTGCAAACTAGAGGCAAGGAAGGAGCAGCTTATTTATGCAAATACTTTCATGACACAATTCTGTGTGTTTTTATATTAATCAATGCTGGAAGCCCAGCAGAAGATTGTACTGCTCTTCTAATGCTCATGTTAGTTTCTATTTTGTCTGATATGTTTCTTATGTGTCACCTTTGACTGCAATAGACTGAGACCTGTCCAGGTTGTGCCACCCTTCCTCTCGCCCAATAACAGCTGGGATTTGCTCCTCCGCGACCCTCAACAGGACAAGCAGTTAGGATAATGGATGGATGGATGGATGGATGGAAGTCATCCTTGAAATGTGAGGGAGAGTTTTTAATTTGAAGACATTATCATCTCCAAAAGAAGTGAAAAACTGCAAAATAACCTGGCTGTTTTAATATACTACATTAGTTTTATCTTAAGTGTCCCTAAGAAACTGGGAAGTAAGATCTGTGTATATGTTCACATGTGTATATCTAGCTTTGTTATGGCTCATTTTCTTCTACAAGGAGACAATTTATGGAGGAAAAGAAACAAAACAAAACAAAACAAAAATAAACGAAACTTAAATCACATTCATGACTTAGTCTTTAAACACCTGCGCTCACCTGGTGTGCGTCAGGTGAAAGCAACTTGCAAACGTTGCTGCTATATTGTGGCCAATTAAAAGTCTGGATTGTCGGTGTGGGCGGGGTTGAACTTCATCACGTTTGCGCGCACTTTGCGCTGCTGGAATTCTCACATATCCCTAATTTGTAATTATAGTATTATTTTTTTTTTTTACAAATTTGTAATTGTAAATAAAAACGTGGCATCTACCGAGTTAGATAATTAGAAAGAGGACGAAACCAGTGAGGATTACAACAATCTCAACCAAGTCCAAGTGAAGTGAGCTGCAGCGTCTCCTCCACAAAACTCACTGTAAAAAGAGGTCAAATGCTTAGTTTTATGTTGTTTGTCACTGTTACTTTGCAGATTATTTGCATGTTAATCGTGTTTACAGCTGCAATAAATAACCATAAAGAAGAACAGAACCAGTACCATGTTGACAGCTGAGATAGTTTGGATCATAAGCTGCTCCATTTTTCTTCACATGTTTTTCTTTTTATCAGGGTTGACTGTTGTTTCTTGAGTCCATACTGCTCCACAAATCTACTAGTCTCTTATTTTTTAATGCCTTCTCCTGGGTGATAATCAGGGCTGGAGTCATTCTGTTTCCAGGTTGTCCATCAGTCCAGCCACCTAATTCTTATGAACACAATATCTAAGGAACCCTTTGGAGGGAATTCACTAATGAATCTTTGCAGTTTGACTTTACACTGTATCTGCCACATTGTTCTTTCTATACTGAAACTTGAATTAAAGCTTGAAATTTGACACTTAAGTAAAGTTTTAATTCCAAACTAAATTCGCTGAAGCACCGAGCCTGAAGAACAAAAATCCATCAAACTGTCCAAATACAGTCTGGACTGTGAAACAGGCCTTTATGGACATCATTTATAGAGTGCAGCTCAGGGAGTTGAGTTGGAGGGTGTATTTTATTAGCTGGTATAAATATGACAGAGCGGTGTCTTCTTCCTCTTATCCTGCCTCTACTGGTCTTTTTATCTCCAGAGCAAATAAAAATGATGCTTTGGATTAATGTGGAGAGACTGTGAGCCTCTTTGATTTAGGATGTGACTAATGTCTGCAGGACTGTAACAGCTCCCACTGCTCAATCTACTTTATTCCTGAGCCGAGGGACAAAACAAAAAGAATCCTACAGGTGTTTGTGACATCAGACTGTTTTGATAAGTTAGTTGTAAGTTTGTTTTCCGTTGAAGCAGGTTAAGGTGGTAATGCCACATATTTGATTTGACCTGTTAGGATGTAATCGTGTGTCACGCCACCTTGTTTGGTGTTCATGGCGTAACTCATACACTCAGTGACACTGGTAGCCATTCTTAACCACCCTAATGGGACGTTTTATGATATTTTATTATCAGGCTGCATCACTTTGATGGTCGGGTTAACATCCTGGGATCCTATCCAGGGAGGATGCAGCATTTCTGCTCCAGCGCTGAGCTGTTCAGCAGGATTAAGATCCAAACAGATCGATCCAGCATCAACACAAACCTCACAACTCCAACTACTTATAGAGGCATAGGCAAGAAAAAGTAAGTGAACTATTTGATATTTGTTTCCTGCATAAATTGGTCATGAAATGAAGTCACAAATATCAACAAACAATATAACAACAATATTTCTAAGCTGATAAATCACAGTCATTATATTTCATGCCTTTATTGAACACACCCATTAAACCCAATCCTGAATTGAAATTTAAATAAAAAGGTTTCACTGTTCAGAAGTACTCGTTATAGCACAAACTCTGGATCCTGGACGTCTGCCAAACGTGCTGATTGTGCTTCTTTTCTCTTCAATGACGTTGAAAGTGTGTATTTAGAATTATTATTGTGCCATATTTCTTTGCCCCAGTTGTTTCAGAAATTGTTGAGTTGTGTTCTTTTACTTTTTTAATTTATGGTTTCAAAGAGGAAACGAAGGAGTGACCCAGTGTTTCCCTCTTTTTAGGCAGCTTCAGCAGGTGACATTGCCAGGGCACGCTGCAGCTTTGTGCTGCTGTACAGTCTCTGCAGACTCGTTGGTCAGACGAATATAGACAAGACAAACTCAAACAGATATTTGTTCTACCAGCGTGTTTCCACCTCTAACAGCTTCTGAGATGTTTGTGACACGGTGAGCTCGACTAGACGAGGATCAACACCAAAGTTATCCTTACCACATTCCCCGTGTGTGTGTGCAGCTTTCTGTCTTTGTTTCTAATGAGTTTCTCACATCTCACGGACGAGGGCACCTCTGCCAATTAACTTATACGAGCGTCCTCTGTCCTCTGTCAGTGCAGGAGAGCATTGAAGTGTTGGTTCACTGTCATCACTGTTATCAGCTGGTCTGAGAGGGACACTTAAATAACAATCTGCTAGAACAAAGGCTGCCAGCAAAATGATTGAAGCTCAGGACAAAAGGAGGCGTTCAGGGCTGATGGATCATATCGCGTCCGAGAACAAACTGAATATATTTAAGTGAATGAAGCCAGTGATTAGGAGTGCTATCGGTTTTCTGACGGTTTTGCAGAAGTGACCACATTTCATTTGGATTAATGAGATAATGTGAATGGGGACGTGGGGGTGACATTTGACATGCTTTGTAGAGGAGGCTGATGTGCAGATGTAAGGCAGGATGCTCGTCAAGTCAAATCTTATTTATATAGCTGCAATATCACAAATCACAAGGGTCTGTCCAGCATGTCTTGAATCCTTGAACTGGAGAAGTAAAAACCTCCAAAAAGCAGGAACAAGAAACTAAACTGCAACTGTTTTTGCAACCAACATAATCAGATAATAATTATTATATTATACTGTGTTAATTAATTAGTAATTATGTTGTGATTCAGTGTGTTTTTTGAATGAATGATGTGTTACAATTAGTAATGGAAACCTAGTTACAAGGAGGTGGTTGGGGTTGGTGGAGGGTGCATAATGTGTGATACTGAGAAACTGCAGACCTGAATTAGAGTCCAGAGTCCTTGGGTTGGGAGACCAGCAGACGAGGTTGTTTATTTACAGCATCGTGTAGTAAAAGGAGTCTGTGGAGATTCAGGAAATTCCCTCTGGAGTTTGGGTGAAATGTCAAACGACTTCACAGACTTAGAAAACATCATCATGTATTGTTCTTATTTCAGTGTTTCTAAAAAGCCCTCCAGGAGGATTGTTAGGGTCAGAAATGTTTAATCTATTTACAACACAGCGTTCAGTGTATTTGGAATTGAAGTCTTGAAATCCACACTAGCATCAGTCATTTCCAATTTGCCACATGTCATCATAAACATAAATACACATAATATATAATGTGATGCCTGGAGCTCTGTTAAAAGTTTCTAAAAAACAGAATCTGCTACAGTCACCATGTAGGTCACTGCAGTCCGCCGTAGTGATACACTAAAGACTGGCAATGTGGGTCCAGTGAAACACTGGATATTGTGATGTGGCTACAGGAATAAAAAATGTAAAAATGTGATGAAATTTAAACCAGAAACTGTAAAACGATTAGTAAAAATGTTATAAATTTCTATCGACCCAACTATTAAAGTTTTCCTTAAGCTCTTAACCAGACAGAATTACGATGTTCATGTTGCTAATTTCTGTTAGAGAATTGGGATTGTTAGAGTATGTTTATTTTTCTTAATCTGCACAAAGTGAAAATGAAAATTCTGCATTCTGTTCCAGAACTGGCTGATGTGTGTTTCACCCTCTGTATCTTGCTGAAGAGGCTGTTGTCTAATACGTTTGATGGTGGAAGCAGTTATTTCTTTTGGTATTTGTAGTATCACAGTGAGACACAAGTGAGTGATTATCTTGACTTCAGCATCACTAGAATTTAACAAAGGAAATGTGAAAAATGAAATGCACCCACAGAGACTAAATGAAGTCATAGAAAGAAAGAAAGCTCCATTCTACATTTGTTTGGAGACTCTGAGACAAAGTCTGAAAGCTGCGATGATCAAAACAGAAGTGCCAAAAAAGGTAGAGGATGACGACATTACAGGTTATAGTCGTCATATATGAAGACTGATCTAGGAGGACGTCTAGTAGAGGTGTGCTATATCATACTCGTGACGGTATAAAATTTGAAGTAGAAAAAAATATCAATGATATAGCGACACAATGACATATGATGCATTTAAGTTCACTGGCGTGTATAACAGTAATGCAGTGTCAGCCTTTGATGATGATTTAGTACCTAAAACGGGAGTTACTTCAAGGTAGATTTGTCCCAGATAGCGTATTTGCATAACAAAAGGCTGTGGACGGCCCAAATGAGAGAGAGATTGCAGAGTGATGCAGCCTTGTTTTAGAGTTAAAATGTGACTGAAAATGAAACTAACACAAAAAACAAATCAAAATAAGTCACTCTGTGGATTTATTTTATTCAGACAGTTTGTGCTGTGTTTCAGCTGTGTCTCTCTCTACTCTCATTCACTCTGCAGCTACGCAAACAGCAAAAAAAGAAAAGAAGTCAGAAAGCTGAGTCCATCCATCCATTATCCTAACCACTTGTCTTAACATCTCTTTGTTGTTGTCTCTTTCCACTCACCCCAACCGGTCGAGGCAGATGACCGCCCACCCTGAGCCTGGTTCTGCTGGAGGTTTCTTCCTCTCCACTGTCGCCTAGTGCTGCTCAAGTGGGATTGTTTGGGTTTCTACATTATTCTGTATATTCTGTAAGGACTTTACCCTTAAAATGTAAAGTGCCTTGAGATGACTTCTGTTGTGATTTGGCACTTTATAAATAAAGTTGAATCGAAAAATTTGAATTGAATTGTCTTTGTGAGGGTGCTGGAGCCTATCCCAGTTGTCATTAGGCGAGAGGTGGGGTAAATCTGTGAGTCATGGAGGAGAAGTCAGATTGCACGTATACATGGAGTTCTTCTTCTACTTAAGTGCATGTTAACTCTGTTGCACGACTACTCAAGAAAGCTGCTTTCTCTGAACAACTGGTTACTTAAGTGCATGTAATTCCAGTAAATGACTGGAAAATGAGGATAGAAAATTCCCATCATTTCCTTTGCAGTAATAAATACTGCTGCCTGCTGCAGCACCTGCAATTACCGATAAAACACTGCTCAGTAATTTTTTTACTGTGTCTTCAAAAATATTATTATCACAGATTTCTATGAAATATTGTGAAATAATTGTAAGGCTAATCGCCCACCCCTAATTAGAGCCCTGATTTCAGAATGGTGCGCCCTTCCAACCAATCCTGTTGCCCACCTGTGGGAGACATCCCACCTCCGTTGCTGTGGAGTCTCTTGCATATTAATGCTCCCTGATGCTCCAAAATTTGATACAGTATCCCAAGAATCTGATCTTTACTGTAATGAGAGGACCTATCACTTGCAGGAGTAGTGTTAGCAGTTTTTCAGCTGCTGCTCTGGTGCGCTGTGTTCAGGGACAGTGCAGAGTGTAGGTCATGTGTGTTGTGAGCCATTCAGGGGTTAGTACATAGTGCTGGTTAGCAGTGTTTTGAAAAACCTCAAGCCCAAAAACCAAGTACAAATAAGCCTATATAGATGTAGAGACAGCTCATCCTGATGGTGTCACACTCAAATTGTCCCAAACTATTTACTCCACAACACGGGTTATTAAGGATTGCATTATGTTAAATGCAACAAAAGGTGGTTGAACATTCGTGTGAAAGCCAGCATTTGAAAATTCACACCTTGTGATAAAGACATCATGTATCAACATAAATCTGCAGGGTTCCATGATGGGCAACAGATGCTGGACTAAAGTAGTCAGCTTGCAGATGGATACATCAGTTACTTCATACCACTGGAGCAGTGGTAGTAAAAACGAGGCTTTAAGAACCAACCCTTACGCCCATCACAACACCCTGTGCTCTTGTCTCTCAACCCAGTGTGACAATACTTATTATACTGTAATAGTGGGTATAATATACTTCAAAATATGTGAATCAAGGTAAATTATGCTTATTTTTAAAATGGAGTAGTGACAAATCAGTGAATTGCCACAAATTCAAGTTTAAAAATCAATACAGAAAGTGACAAGCAACCAGTGAAAGGACTTAAAGTAATAAAAAAGACCAACGACTACTGACATTATTATAATTCTTTGTGAGGGTAACACGATTGTCCACAAGACATTTCATAACAATCCATCCAATAGTTGTTGAGATATTTCACTGTAAACCTTAAACTGTCATACTGCTAATGGCACTAGATAAAAATTCAGAGCATCAGTCTGAAATGAGCAGGATTCACTCTCTGTGGACCACGAATATCTGTACAGCTAATAAAAAGGGGAAAAGAAACACTTGTCTCATGCCAACATATTCACTGTGTTTAATGTCAGATGCTTTTGCTCTGACTCTAAGTCACATTTTAATAGTCTCGGCAAATACCAATATGAGAGTGAGTAAACAGAGGTGAATGTGCGTTTCCACCTCTGCTCAGATAGAAGTACGTTTAAATTAAATCTCTGCTCGTCAGCTAATCATTAATTTAAATGATGGGTTCTCTGGTCATTCTCATCTGCAGAGCTATCTAAATTTACCCCCAGTTCAGTTTAATTAAAAAATCACCTCCATCTATCCTTTATTGATCCCTGGGACATAATTTTTCTGCTCTTTGATATATACGTACAGCTTGTGTGTTTTACTAGCTGGAGGTGATATAGGGTTTGATGGATCAGTGCTTTATGGATTTCAGCCTGTGTGAGGGCAGAGGTGTCCTCAGGTTTACCTCTGTCCTATGAACGTCATCCTCCATCTTTTTTAACCATGTACTGTAAATACGTGTATGTAAGGGTTTGCTAACATGTTATATACTTGTATGTACTAATAAGCAAAGTTAACTAAGTTCAAAATATGTCAGTTGCATCAGACTTGTTTCTGCCCCCAAGCAGCCAATTTCTGCGAAGCGATTATAGAGAATTATATAAAGACCATTTCAGATTTACAACAGAAGCCTCTGCACACTCTGGACAATGGATTCATCATTGGTATCTGGGCTGCATGAAGGGAAATGGAAACATCTGAAGCACAAACTGATATAAAGCAGCTTGAACATTTGCCCCTCACTCAAATGTTTCATGTGACAAATGGACATTTTTCAAGAGATGACACTTGTCCAACAAAATGAAGGGCATTTTCCATCCTTATTTTCCAGTCCTTTACTGTGTTTACATGCACTTAAGTAACCAGGCTTCTCAGAGAAAGCAGCTTTCTCAAGTGGTTGGGGAACAAAGTGTACATGCACTTAGATCTCTGACTTACTTTGGAAGTATGGGCTCACAGATTTTCACTGTGACAGAAAAAAAACGCTTTCTGACTTCCATCTTTTCATGTATTTTTTTTTTTTGTCGTGTTCATGTAGCTGCAGAGTGACAGTGCTGGAGGAGAGAGGAGAAGAGAGTGGAGTGAGACACCGCTGATACACAGCACAAACTGTCTAAATAAAAGAAATTTAAAATCGAGGAGGCATCGCTTCGTGATGTCGTCTCTCGTCTGCAGCCTCTACCTGAGGAAAATGCCCATGCTATTGAAGTAGATCCCTTTTTAGGTACAAAGTAAATAATCAGTTTTAACATTCAAATTTAGTCATTTTTAACCTTATTTGCCCAGTTGTATAATATAACATTATAATATTATAATTGGCTTTCAAATCACCAATTAACATGAGGACTAAAATGTTAGTTTCAATGCACATTTTCACTTCTGTAAATTACCATCCCATTGACACACTTGAAAGTCCCTCAGTCACAGCCCTTCATTACAGTCCAGTGACTGAGTCATGAATTGAACTGGGACACAGACGACAATTGCAATGCTCATAGCACCATCTGCTGGAGTGAAAGCTCTTCTTTTCACGATCGTCTGTTCATCAGACGTCCAAACTGACACGTGTTAAGTGTCAGTCTTTCTTGTGGCTGCTGGTTCTTGCTTTTTGGTAGATATTAATCTAGAAAACAATCAGGAAATCTGAAGAGGTTTTTGTGACCTGAGGAATTTGTCATTTATCTTTTTATCTATAATATCAAATATCTCAGTATGTTTTGATCTAGCAGATCCTTATCCTCCAGGAGACTTTTCCTGAGACTCCTCTCTTCCTTGTTTCTCACGATGCCTTTTGTTTCTCTCCCCTTCTGTGTTTGTTCCTTTCTCCCACATGTGTGATTGGCGTGTCGGTGTAGTCTGGCCTCTCTCAAGGACTTCATGGTGGAGAAGAGGTCGTGTAGCTCAGGTCCAGACATCTTTTGGAACTTGATTTGATTTGGTTGTTATTTATCCAAAAGAAAAACTCAAAATCCATGATGTTGACAGTAGATGGGTCTGTGTGTGGCGTTGTTTGTTACTATTTTTTTCTTTGACTATGCCAAATATTTTCTGTCTTTGTGTCATGTAAAGCTATTGTTGTCTTAAAGTAAAGAAGGTGGAAAAAGTTTTTCCTGTGTACTAGTAGTTTATAGTAGTACCTTTATTTGTTAAATATATTTTAAATGCATGTTTTGTGAGTTCATGTAGGGTACCAGCTGTCAGATACTGCATACAGAGTACCTTTACTCAAATGCTTTTTTGCAAATACTGCTAAATTCAGAGGAATATCTTGTACTTTACTTTATCTTTCTCATATACAGATTCTTAATACAAAAAATAACTAATAAATTGTGATGTATGCATCTGTCTTTACATAATATTGTTTGTGGCTGTGTGCAAACCCCAACATTCCTTTTTTTAATGCTACTAAATAAAGAGTTGATTTGTGAATAGAAGAAATGAATGATGATTTTTAAAGTAAATTCTAATAAATCAGGTTTTTGAAGCGGTTCTCTCCTTCTGTTAGTACTTAAGGAGGCTTGAACATTTTAGATTTTTGCAGAAACCTTATTTATGAGGCACACGTGGAACAAATCATTCTTAGTGGAGTATTATTTTAGACTTACTAGTTCATTTTGAGTGAAGAGTCACAGAGAAACTTCTGCTTGTACTGGTGGAGTAACTTCTTTATTGGGAGCACTTGTGCAACCTCTTACTGTAGATTTTCTTGAGTTTTCTACCCCGGGTACAGCCTGGAGTAGCTGAGACCTGGCTCTGTGAGATAAGGGGGCAAACACACGTGTTTATGTGAACACATGAGCCAGACTCCGCCCACGTGTTTTGATTCCGCACCGTATCTATGACGGTGACAGACGATAAGCTGCTAAGTTTAGAACAAACTGAGAAATCACATTAAAACACACCTGTGGTCTCACAGATGACTTATTGAAGCTTGTATTCGCTATAACGGGTCCCTTTATACTGTGTGGAGTATCTCTGAAGCACGGAGTCTTATTTTGAAAGGCCAAAGCGGAAGTTGATTTTGTAGTCGCTAGCGCTTGACACCGACCGGGAATGAACCGTCTGCCTCCTTCACGGTAGTTAACGATGGAATCGGCAGAAAACCTGTCCGGTGAAGCAGCCGGTGTTGAGCAGGATATTACGCGGTCCTCTGTGGATGTGGACACCGCAGTGTTGCTGCTGGGAGCGGGGGTAACAGCCGTCACACACCCGCTGCTGTATGTGAAGCTGCTAATACAGGTAGCTAATGTAGCTGGCTAGCTAGTGGTAGCTACAACAAACGGCGCCGCTGTGTTGTTTTTAGACTTTTAAAAAATGTCACTTTATGTTAACATGTAGTCTTTCAGCTTGGCCCGGTGGTCTCCACACCTGTGCTCGTTCTTTAGCGCTGGAGTCATGTAGTAGTGTGTTGTTTTTGTGGTGCTGTGTTGAAGTCTGTGTCACCGTCAGTACCGGTGACGGGGTCCAGTTCGCCGCAGCTGGTCTCACTAAACAATAATTCATGTATTCGTGTGTTAAAGAAAAGTAGTCTATCTCAAAACTAAAAAAGCCAGGTGCTCTGATGAACGCTGAAACAGGTTCTGTCTGCTATTGATTGTTCCGACTTTTGTTAAGACCAGAGGTGGGTAGAGTAGCCAAAAATTGTACTCAAGTAAGAGTAGCGTTACTTCAAAATAATATTACTCAAGAAGAAGTAAAAAGTAGTCATCCAAAAAATGACTCAAGTAAGAGTAAAAAAGCACTTGGTGAAAAGACTACTCAAGTAGTGAGTAACTGTTTGATCGAAATGTCTGATTTATAAAAAAAAAAGAAGAAGATGTAATCAGACAGACAAAAATATAAAATTATGTGCCAATTCTAGTTTTTTCAAATAATAAAATAAACAATGAGTAAAAATAAATAACATCTTTACAAAATAACGAATTAAGGCATAAGAAACACAAATTTCCAAATCTAACAATCAAACACCTTTCATTTTACATGTGTGGACTAGATTTCAATATCTGATCTGAATTCTTATAAACATTTCACAGGGTCTGCTTTGACAGTGAAATCACTATTTTGGATTTACCCTTTGTATAAAAGAACATTTTTAACAATACAGAACGCAATAATATTTTGCGAAAAATCTTTCAAGTGGTGTAAATGACATCAATACAGTGTATGATCAATATGTAACTTGTTTAAGGTTTTTGCTTAGATAATCTAGGTGATCGCTTTTATTTTGGAATTTCCTTTTAAAACAGAAGTTTTATTTTGAAAGGACGGCAACAATCGCAGTACATCACTTGACGCTAAAAAGTAGAAACGGTGAAGGAGATAAAAACAAGGTGTTAAGTTAGACAAAACTCTTATGATTTGTATATGGTTCTACGTGGTTTTAATTTGTTCTCTTGTCCTTTATTTGCTTTCTTGTAGCTCCTACATCGGTTGGTTAGTTTGTTTGCAATGGTAAAAATAAAAGTAATGAGTCGAGTGTTGTCCAATGTAGCAGAGTAAGAAGCGTTTCTTCTTCACAAATCTACTCAAGTAAAAGTAAAAAGTATGGTGCAGTAAAACTACTCTTAGAAGTACATTTTGTTCAAAACTTACTTAAGTAAATGTAACACGTTACTACCCACCTCTGGTAGGTTGACGCGCGAAACATTCATTCACTTTCTAGATTGAGAGTCTCGGCCACCGTACTTTCACTACTTATCTCGGTTATGATTCAGTTTTTGTAGTTTTGCTGCGGTTATTGTGTATTTTAAATATGCAGACATTCCTGATGCAGCACACGAGGACAGCGTGTGGAAAACTTCACAAAACAATCTATGTCACACTTTTATTACAGTTAGCGCTGTGGTCACCTGCAGAAATGCGCACAGAAGTTCTCACTGTGGAAATGTTCATATGTTCATATCACATCAAACGCACAGGAAATCATTCTACATACAGCTGGAAGGTTCCAGACTGTAGAAATATGTTATTTAATGCTACAACCTAACAAGGAAAATGCACTAAAGTCATATAAATAGATGGTTTCGTTTGCTTGATATCAGCTGTACAGTGGAAATATGATTGGGAAAAATGGTATAATGTATAATGGTAGGGGAAACACTGATCCTCTTCTTAGCCACAACACGTAGAGGGTAGTGATGTGCAAATGAAGTGATGAACCAGTATTGAACCACTTCATCAATTGTATCGAGTATTGGTTCATTCATTCAAAGCTTCGTTTCAGTGACATCTAGTGGTGAAATAAAAACAGTTTCTTAATTATGTGATGAGTGCAACTACTGTTTGTTTGAATGATGTAAATAAGTTTTGTACAAATTGCTTAATTGGTCAGTTAAATCTGTAAATGTATGTTGTGTAGTAGTTGTAGTGTAGAGAGAAGGTGTGCTTGGGGAAACAGATGATGTGCTGGGATGGTAGGGTGTGCTTGTGTAACTGGGTAGGGTGTGATTATGTACATGGGATGGGGATTCAAAGATTTTTATTGAGAAACAATATTTTTTCCACTGTTTTTGGACTCAGTCGGTTTCTTTTTTTGCTGACAACTTCTCCAGCTTTTGAAAACACGGCACTGATGACGCTGGTGTACACAGGTATTGCTTTGCGAGTGAAAATAAATGTGGGTAAACATGTCTGTGCTAGTTTCAGTAAGTTAAAGGATCTGCACATCTTTCCAGGGGGGGTGTCTGTCGTGTATTCCTGTTTGTTCTTGCCATAGTAGCTTGTTTGTCAAGACTTTTCCAAAGGTTGTGTGCCTCATCAGTGCTGCAATGGTTTTAAACTTACTTGGGTCAAGTAGTGTGGACAGTGACAGGATAGTTGAGTTCTCAAGTATGTCAAACTTATTTGTGAGGGTTGCATACACGTTCTGACATTTTGATCAGTGGAATCATCATTGACCCCGAGACTCTCTTCTGCTGGGACATTTCCATCGTCGCCATGTAAAATGGTTTGAGCACTTGTAAACAAGCTGCTATTGTGTCATAGTCCTCAGAAGAGAGAGGATTAACTTCCGTTCTTAGTGATGCCAGAGCTGCTCCCACTGCCTGCCTCTCATCATATAAGCGCTGCAGCATCAAGAAGGTGCTGTTCCAGCACGTGTCCACCTGCTGGATCAGCGTCATCACTCCACGATTCATTTGTTGCTGCACATTTGTCAGCTTCTCTTTAGCTGTTGTGCTTGATCTGAAATAGGTCACCACTTTCCGTGCCCTTGTGCACAGATCTTCCAGGCCAGGTGTTTGATCTAGTGACTTTTTAACCACTAAATTTAAGGCATGTGCAATGCACACAACATGCCTTATGGCTAAAACTCTGGCAGTGGCAATCATGTTTGACGCGGCATCAGTCACAAGGTATTTAACCTTTCCCTCAATGCCCCACTCTACCCTGAGAAACCTCTTAGCAACTGCAATGTTTTCAGCTGTGGTCTTGAGGGATTGGCAGCACTCCTAGAAGAACCGTGGCCAGCTTTGCATCATCAAGGTCATAATGGCAAGTAACTGCAAGATATGCATCCATATTATTAGAGGTCCACATATCGGAAGTCAGGCTCACTGCCTCCACACTCTGCAATTGAGCCTTGGCCTTGGTCTTCTCTTCATATTTTTCTGCCACCATCTTTTTCAGAGCCTGTCTAGATGGCAGAGTGTATGTAGGGTCTAACTTTCCCACAAACTCTTTGAAGCCCTGATCCTCCACAATGGAAAAAGGCTGGTAGTCTCTGACTACCATATTTACCAGAGCCTCATCCAGCTCATGCTTCCGGTCCACTAAAACAGAAACAAACAAACTATTATGTGAGATCACATCAGTGTCATGCTTTTTATGAATCATTGTGCTGAAGAATGTGTATATTAAAGATATCCCACCATGATCTGTGTTTGCCTGCTTTTGCTCATGCTTGGCTTTGAAGTGCCTCAGCATTGATGACGTATTGTTATTATGCGCCAATTGCTGGGGACACAGCAAACACTGGACCTGTATAAAGAGCAAAAACAAATTATTAGATACTGTAATGTTACTCAATGTTGACTTCAAATATGTCATGGATATGTGAAGGCTATTGTACTGTCAGTTTGACAGTACTAGCCACTGATGTAACTTTTCCCAAGTTACATAAACAGCCAGGTGTATTAGCATAAACAAGGTGTAATAATGCACCTACCTTATTAGGGCTGATCAAGTCAAAGTGTTCCCACATTTGAGAACGGCTTCTTTTCCTAGCTGGCTCCATGACAGAAAAACAGTGACTATAACAGCAACTACGCATACACCTACTACAACAACAAACCCACATATTGTGCATTATTTTGGGTGCCTATATAGTGCTTTTACGCGCCAACGAACCTGTTGAAGCGCGCGCAGCAAAGTCTCGCGTTACAAAGCGCCTCACGCTCCGAAGTAGTATCGACTGGTTTGAACCAGTCACATGATTCACTCAGGTAAACGAAGCAGTTACTGCTTCAGACGTCATCAGTCACGTGTCTTTACGCACCAAAGCAAGCTTCAAAGCAGTGGTTCATGGAAAATGCAACTCTGAGTTTGAAGCTTGTATCGGAGCATCAGTGTCAGACGGCCATCACTACTATCCCCCAGAAAGACTGTGATTTTCGGATTACCTGGCTTTTGATCTTGATCTTGGCCTGCCTCTGGTTTCCCTCCTGCCTGTCCCTTGTCGGCTCTGTGTGCCCTGGCTCTCTTACCCCCTCTTCGGCCCTGAACTCTGTTTTGGACTGTGACCCCGGATCGCTTTTGGATCTACTCTGGCTGTCCTGTTAAGGGGAGGACTTTCTCTGTGAGTCTGTTTGTGCTTGTGTGTTTCTGACTCTGTTCTGGTGACCACATGGTAGTTGCCATCTAGGAAGGAAGCCATTTTGTCCATGCTCCTGCCCCGCCATTTTGAACGTGCCACTTACCTGTCAGTTTATCCTCTCTGCTTTCACTGCTTCATTATACTCATTGTCTGTTTTTATAATAAAACCACCTTAAACTCTCCCTGGCTTCCCGACTGCCTTTCTGGGTCCAAAACTCAAATTACCTATCCCTCACACATAGGACATCTGAACCAAACATAAAACAATATTTGTCCAATTTGATGGTCCCTTTTACATTAATTTGTACTCCTTCTTTGAGAATAATTTACAGCAAAAGCAGTAAAGTGCACATTTTTTTCTTGAGTAGGTAAGCCAGGCCCAATTTATCTTTTCCTCATTTACTAATGTGCAGTAGAAATAATGATGATGGAAACTTCTACCACGTTCTCTTCTGGGAAATATAAAATCTGGTCTAACCTGAAATGTCCCTCTACCTACGATATCTGCCCTAACTGAAAGCCAATCTGCCTTATGTAAACAAGCTGTTGTAAAGAAGTGCCTGCTGCAGGTTGGTCAGGAGTTACCAGAGCTGCTGCGGGTTCATCAGGAGGTGCAGAAGCTTGAACTGGAACTGTTACAAACTTCAGAATGGCACCTGCAAAACAAAGATTTTTAAAATACCAGGCAAAATCATAAGCAAATATTCAAATCAGATACATGGTTTTAAAGTATTGATGGAGAAACCAAAGCTTTCTGAACCACTGAATCAGTATGAAGCAATTGTGATAAAAATGGTTCAGTGTTCAGCATTTGACACAGTCAGAAATGACGCCATTTGCTGGTGAAATACTTGATATTGCATTTCAGTGGCTGAAATAAATCTAAGACCAAGATGACATATAACTCAGAATAAAAGCTTCTATATGCTGCTATTTGTGTTATTTTGATCACTATATACTGTAATATGAAATCAGATCACTTTAAAATAGGCTCTAAATGAATATAAAGAGAAGAACATCTGTAGTTACAAACCAGCGCGACACCTCCCGATACGTCTGTGACGTAATGAAGCTTCATTTGGGATGGTCAAGTGACTTTTCGCGTGGTGAAGCGAGGCATCGAAACAACAGCCGCGATACTTCTGCTTCAAAAGGTCGATACTGAGTCGAACCGCCTGCTTCGAGCTTAACATCACTATTTTAAAGTCTTGAGTTATGAAATTCAAATTCATAACCAATTTAAATTGGTTTATTACCTAATAAAGCAAATTATGTATAGAGCAAAATCAAAGACATGTCCCAACGGTGTACAAAGGTTTTTTTCAAGATTATGGAGCAAATATAATGTGAGAGATATTTGACTGTACAGAAAGCTAAAAAAGGGATTAAAAAGATGCATTTCTGTTGTTGGGTCATGGTTATGTTGCGAAACAATGGTTTCATAGCACAAATAGGAAAGAAATTGTAAGACTGTTAAAAAACTGGCATCCCCTCTACCCCAAAAGTGAATCTATGCCTTAATTTTATCCTGTGCACATTTATCTTCATTTTTTTTTTCTTTTTTACGTTTTTCCACACCAGATGGATAAGTTCTTTTAGACGCAATGGTGACACTTGTACTCCAGACATGACGTTCAGAAGAGGTGCTTCTACGAATAAATAGCAAACAATTTGGCAAAGTGAAGACACTGGAAACGCTGCTTAAAAAGGGGGCGGCACATGTGAAAACAATCAGGTTGAGAGGTGGCTGACAGGCAGACAGGAAATAGTTGTGAATTTCAAAATAAAACCAGAGGTACCAAGATGATTGTGACAAAGAAAAATTAAATCTAGAGCAGAGTTTAAGTGAACAAAAGAAAATAACCTGAAGGAAAGTGCAGGTAGAGACTGCAAAATTATTACGTTCACAAGAAGCAGAAAGGGCTCAGCATGTCAATTGCACTAACTGTAGAAGTTTCTAGCTAACTTTGGCATCCAATGTGATTGGACAATGGGCCTGCCCAATGAAATGTTACTTTTCTTCCTAATCTTATAACACTGCATCTTCTTAGCTGTTTAGTAAAACCCTCATGTTGGATGTAGTAGCTTTTTGATTTAACTTAAATCAAAACTCAGTCGGTTATGATTAACAATAAACTGAACAATCTTTTGCCTTTAGAATAGTTATATAGAAATAGTATGTATATATATAAATATCTACTTCTTTTTGCATTTTTAACATTGTTATTTTGTTAGATGTCTTTACAAAATGCTTCAATCAAAGTAACAGAATTTATCATAGGTGGTTTTGACACAACCAAAAGTCCTATGCTAGTTGGTGTGGTTATACTGATTGTATATATTGTAGGTATTCTAGCCCATACAGTGAACATCCTTTTAATTATTTATGACAGGAAATTACACAAACCAATGTATCTTCTAATTTGTAACCTTGCTGTTGTTGATATACTGTCCACCTCTAGTGCCAGTCCAACAATGATTGGAGTTCTAGTTACTGGTGTTAAAACTATGTCCTATATGCCATGTTTAATACGAATGTTTGTTTTCCATTTGGCAGGGATGATGGAGGCGCTTGCTCTAACAGTTATGGCATTTGATCAATTGGTTGTTGTTAGTTGTCCTTTTCAGTATCATAGATATTTAACAAATGCACGTACTCTTGTCCTTACATACATTGTATGGATTATTGGCTGTGGGTTTGTGGCTGTTTGTCCTGCAACTGTGATTCCTCTCCCTCACTGCTCCTCAGTGCTGAAGTACACTTTCTGTGACTATGCTGCAATAATACGAACCACTTGTGTTGACCCAAACTACTATTTCAATTTAGTTGCTATCATAAAATCTTTTATTGTAATTTTCACTTTTATTGTTTTTTTTGCCTGTCTTATTTTGGGATCATATTTTTTGTGAAACTGTCTTCAAATAATGACAAAAAGAAAATGGGCAGCACTTGTCTGAATCACTTCATTGTGGTAACTTGTTATTACTGTCCAGTACTTATTCTTGCTATCTTGACTAGATTAGGTGTGGTATTAACTCTTGATTACAATATCTTTGGGCACTGGCTGCCCATTCCTTTTAGGATTGATTTTAAAATTATTTTATTTGCTTTTAAAGCCCTCCATGGCCTTGCCCCATCCTGTCTCTCTGAGCTGCTACAGCCTTATACACCCACCCCCTCTCTCAGGTCAGCTGATCAGCTGCTCCTGAGTGAACCCAGGACGGAGCGTAAACTTAGAGGAGACCGTGCTTTTGCTGTAGCAGCTCCCAAACTGTGGAACAACCTGCCTTTAGAGATTAGACAGGCCTCTTCTCTGCCTGTTTCTAAATCCCTTCTGAAAACCCATCTTTTCACCCTGGCCTTTGACTTTTTAATATAGGGCTGTTTTTTACTTATTATGTGTTTTATTTTGTTTTTATTTTTATGTGATGCTATTTCTGTCCAATATGTGATAACTTGATGTTATTATCTGTTGTTCTTAACTTATTCACTGTACAGCACTTTGGTCCTGTGCTGGCTGTTTTAAAGTGCTTTATAAAAAAAGTTGGATTGGAGTTGGATAGCTGTAGGTCTGCGTCCATGTTATCTTTACATGTGTAATTGTTATCACTACATAAATACAATTACAATTAACAAATCACCCCAACCTTAATTAATGATTGCCTTTTCATTATTCAACCTCTATAATTGATGTGTGGCAGTTTATTTCACCTGTCATTTAATGATAATTGGATTTTAGCTATCAAGCCCCTTGCCTGTGGAACCAGCTCCCAGTCCAGGTTGATCTCTGTTGCCTGCTGTACTTTTCTCTCTCCTCTTTCCACTCACCCCAACCGGTCGAGGCAGATGACCGCCCACCCTGAGCCTGGTTCTGCTGGAGATTTCTTCCGTTGAAGGTAGTTTTTCCTCTCCACTGTTGCCTAGTGCTTGCTAAAGTGGGACAGTTGGGTTTTCTACAATATTCTGTATATACTTGTATTGTGTAAGGTCTTAAACCTTAGTGCCTTGAGATTACTTATGCTGTAATTTGGCACTATATAAATAAAGTTGAATTGAATTTAATTGAATTTTCATTCAGTGCAATGGACATCTGTTAACAAAGTGTTTGGCTTTTTATTATTAGATATTAGAAGTGTAACAATTCTTCAAACAATGGTTTGGTTCAGACCTCAATTTTGGAGACACAGTTCAGTTTATACATCGGTATGTAGTGTCCTTAAATGCCTCACAACACAAATGACCTACAATCTGTACCATGCCTGAATACAGTGCATCAGACCTGCATAATAAGTGATACTTTATTGATACCCTTGAGGAAATTCTTGTGGACAGGTAGCCCCTTTGAACTGCTAAGGGTTTCGGGTTCAGCATCTTGTCAAAAGTCACTAAGACATGTGGCCAGGAATCAGGGTGAGCCAGGAGTCAAAGCCAGTGTATAAAGCCACAGTGTTACTTGCTTAACGTAAAGCTCGCTCACACAGGCAAGTGATAGGACCTCTTAAGCAAGAAATATCAAATTTCAAGGGTGTTGTATTGAATTTGGGCCGGGTGTTTATTCTGACATACAGAAAGCTTCCATATATTTCTCTGGCTTAACCTTCGTAGTATCCCACTTTAGTAGTATTTAACATATCTAACAGCCAGGTACATGGAGCTTTGGTAGTGATAGTGGCTGTGTTATCCATGTACGCCCTTATGGGCGGTAAACACTGCCCTGATAAAAGCCTCCTCTGAGCCACCTAGATACCCTGTTAATAACTTTGATTACCATAGTAAAACCTAACCGTGAGATACTGGATTGTAAACTGGCTGCTTTATGTTGCTTTTCTATATTAATGGACAAAAAGCACATTCACTGATGGTGGCCACTGTGTATTCATATTCACTTGAGAATCCATCGGCCCTGGCTTTGACAGTTTATAGTTGACATTCACAGATGCTGATGAGATAAGCAACACATAAACAATTTCAGATTTTAATTATTGAGCTATAGCTACAAGTTCAAATCACCTGGGGTGAACATGCAGTGCAATTGGACAATGGGCCTGTCCAATAAAATGATTATTGTAAGGTGAATTAAAACCCAACATGCTACAAGCTGTCTGGTAAACTCCATTGTTGTTGAACGTTTTTTGACTGAGCTCAGTTATTTTTGTACAGTCTCACAGATATATTGAACCATATTTTGCCTTAAGAAAAGTTTTCACATCCTCTCACACAATCTCTTTTTGCATTTCTTAACTTGAAATTTTGCTATGTCTTCACAGAATGCTTCAATCAAAGTAACAGAATTTATTATCAGTGGTTTAGACACAACCAAAAGTCCTTTGCTAGTTGGGGTGGTTATATTGATTATCTATGTTGTAGCTGTTCTAGCCAATATAGTAAACATTCTATTCATTATTTATGACAGGAGATTACACAAACCAATGTATCTTCTGATTTGCAACCTTGCTGTTGTTGATATAATGTACACCTCCAGTGCCAGTCCAACAATTATTGGAGTTCTAGTTGCTGGTGTTAACACCATATCCTATGTACCGTGCTTAATTCAAATGTTTGCTTTCCAGTTAGGATGGGTAATGGAAATGCTTGCTTTAGTAGTTATGGCATTTGATCGACTGATTGCTATCAGTCGTCCTTTTCAGTACCACAGTTATTTAACAAATGTACGTACACTTGTCCTTACATATATCATGTGGATTGTTGGCTGTTGTTTTGTGACTGTTTTTCCTGCAACTGTGATTCCTCTCCCTCATTGCTCCTCAGTGCTGAGGTACGCCTATTGTGACTATGCTGCTGTAATACGAACCACCTGTGTTGACCCTAACTACTATTTCAATCTGGTTGCAAGCATAATATTTTTTCTTTTATTTTTTACTTTCAGTTTTATTTGCCTGTCCTATGTTGGGATCATATTTTTTGTGAAACTGTCTTCAAATAATGACAAAAAGAAGATGAGCAGCACTTGTGTGAGTCACTTGATTGTTGTAACATGTTATTACTTTCCAGTGTTTATCATTGTTGTCTTGACGAGGTTAGGTGTGGTATTAACTCTTGAGGCACGCAATGGCTTAATGATCGGGTCCATCCTTGGCCCATCTCTAGTAAATCCTTTTGTGTACTGTCTTAGAACAAAAGAAATTAAAAACAAGATCATTCAGATATTCAAAAAAGTTCTGAAACCTCATTAGACAGTTGTTAACTGTAAATATATCTTTTTTTAAGTGTGAAATGCAGCCTTAATAAAATAAAAATATGGAATATATTTATCCATGAATTTTCTACACAGTTTATTCTGTCAAGAGTTGTAGTGGACAGGAGACTCTTTTGATTATGTGAGAAGGCAGCAAACACAGGATTTTGCAGATGGGCATATGACAATATTGGGGTCCTTGTATACACTTGGTAAATGGCTTTTCTACCTTATTGGTACTCAAAGCACTTTTACACTGCTTCTCATTCAGTCATTCACACACACAAGCACACACACACTCACACACCGATGGCAGAGCTGCCATGCAGCTGATCTGACACACCGGGGGCAACTTGGGGTTCAGTGTCACTTGACATATGACAGGAGGAGTTGGGAATCGAACCGCCGATCCTACAATTAGAAAAAAGATAGAGTTGTTAACTACTAAGTAAACTATTTTAAATGTCCTGGTTTTCTGCTTACTTTTTACAACATGCGTACTGCTGTGAATAATTCAACCTTAGTTTCATCAGTCCACAAAATATTTTCACAGTAATATTGGGAGTGCCAAGGTGATGTGTGGCAAACTTCAGATGTGCTGCAGTATTTTTTTGGGAAGAGAACATGTAACACTAAGTAGACCGTAAAAAGAGAACTTCATGAATACATCCCTCAAACCAATAGATATGCCATGGAACAGGGCTGGACTGGTAATCTGGCACACCAAGCATTTTCCCAGTGGGCTGATGCACTTTTAGGCCGATATAATTATGATTTTTGTAATAATATTTATTTTTTGACAGCAATGGCACTTAAAGCATGGAGTGCGGCCCAGTTGTTACTTTTCTATACTGACACTGTGATGGCCCAATCAAACCCCCCCCTGTCCCTCTCCCTCTAAGGTGAATGGTGCAAAGTTTGCAAAAATTACAAATATGTTTACTGCAGGTGCTGCAGGTCCTTCCACCTCAGCAGCATTACAACAACCAGGATCCATTGTAGAGGAAGGAAGAGAGGTGGCTGGCCATGGAGAAGAGCAAGAGTTTGAGAAGGAAAAGGCTGAGGGACAGAGTGAGGAAGAGATGGAGCAAAAGGAAGACAGTAGTTATTAGGAACACAATGTGGTAAGAGGAATGTTTAAAAATTAACACGGACTCTCAGGGAGGGAGGGTGATAGTGTGTGCATGAATGAGAGTTATACCTTAATGATGATGGTTAGCAATTGTTAACTCAGTTAGTTTGATTTCAACCTGCTACTGGGCACTCTGTGTCAGTTAAATGGCATCAAACATTTTGTAGGTAGTAATGCAGTCGTAAGTTAAGTAATATTATTATAATGACATTAATTATTAATATAACAACATTGATTCTGGTGTCATTTTAAGATAAAGAGGGCAATATAATTTGGCTGTTAAAACATTATTATGCTGTATGCCTCTGTGTATTGACCCACAAGGGGGTAAAATAAAAGTTTTACATTGATTAGATATAGGCTAACTTTACTGCCCACTGGGCATAGTTCATCATGTTTGAGGAAATCTTTATGGTCTATTGGTTTGGTCCAAGACAATATTTTGACTGACCTCTGTATGTTACATGTATTTGTATACTTAAACTTTATTAAATACTTTGAAATGATACTTTGAAGTCTTTGAGTTTTTTATTTTCCAATTATTTGTATGGACTGTGTACATCTACAGTGCTGTGAAAAAGCATTTTAAAAGCTTTTTTGATTTTTTAACTTTTTGCATATTTGTTACACTTAAATGATTCAGATCATCAAACAAATTTTAATATTACACATAGATAACCAGAGGAAATACAAAATGCAGAAAACCATCTCCCCCCGAGCGAGCAGGCCATATGTCTGGCCCTAGCCAGCATGAAGAGAACCCTCTCTAGGGTCAACCCACGTAAGGCAGCCGGACCAGACAACATACCTGGTCGTGCTCTGAAGGACTGTGCTGAGGAGCTCAAGGATGTCCTCGCTGATATCTTTAACATCTCCCTGGACCAAGCTTTTGTTCTCATATGCTTTAAAGTCACAACCATAATTCCTGTCCCCTCCCATCCAGCTATAATGACTATCGGCCCGTAGCACTCACTTCCACCATCATGAAGTGCTTCGAGCGGCATGCAGAACATTAAGTCCATCCTTCCCCTCTCCCATGACCCATTTCAGTTTGCATACAGGTCAAACAGGTCCATAGAGGATGCCATTTCCGCTGCTCTCCATCCAGCCCTCACCCACCTGGACTCAAAAAACTCTTACGTGCGAATGCTGTTCTTAGATTTCAGTTCAGCATTCAACACAATCCTTCCCCAGCAGCTAATACAAAAACTCAGCCACTTGGGAATCAAAACCTCTCTCTGCAACTGGGTGTTGGACTTTCTTACAGGGAGGCCACAAAATGTGCGAGTCAGCAATAACACCTCTAAGACCATCACGCTGAGCACAGGGGCCCCACAAGGGTGTGTGCTCAGCCCGTTGCTCTTTACCCTGCTGACACAGGACTGTGTACCAACCTACAGCTCCAACCACATTGTCAAGTTTGTTCTCTGAGGACCTCTCCTGGTCAGAAAAACACCACATCACTGGCCAAGAAAGCTCAAACCTGCCTCTACTTCCTACGCAAACTGAGGAGAGCACGAGTCCCACCCCTCATCATGTGCTCATTCTACCGGTGCACAATCGAGAGCATCCTCACCAGCTGCATCTCTGTGTGGTATGGCGGCTGCACTGCCTCCTGTAGGAAATCCCTAAAACGCATAGTTGATGCAGCCAGCAAGATCATTGGTGCCCCACTGCCCTCCCTCAAGGACATTTTCCACACCCGCCTCACCCGTATAGCCATCAGCATTGCTGATGTTATTTATCTTATATTTTATATGTTTATACTTTTTTATATTTTATACCTGTACTACGAAGATGAGACAGGAACAGCATTTCGATTCACCTGTATGTTCTGAACACATAGTGAACTGACAATAAAAGGCAATTTCATTTGATTTGATAATGATTTCATTTATTAAGAGAAAAAAGCTGTCCAAACCTGAATTCAAGGCGTCCAGCTATGGTCGGGAGTTCGGTAACAAAGTCCACCCCAATTTGCGACCAGGGGCGACAAGGGACCGGGAGAGGCTGGAGGTCCCCTGGGGTTCAGTGACTTGGTCGAGGCAATGTTGCAAGCCACAACAAACTTATGGTCATCCTGATGCATGGAGGGTCACCAGGGGGTGCGCTGGAGGAACCGGAGAGACCTGGTGGGGCCAGGATGTCCAGAGATAGGCGAAGAGTGCGCCATCAGACTCATCTTCCACAACAACAAAGGGCTTGGTTGGGTCAAAAGGATGGGAACGTAGGTGAACAGATCCAGGAGACGATGAAAAGCTTGAAGGGCCTCTGGAGGAAGGTGGAATGGTGTCTTCTGGTTGGTTGGTTTAGTGATTGTCGTGAGCGGTGCTACAACTGAACTGTAGCCCCAGATGAACCGCCGACAGAAACTGGCAAACCCCAGAAAGCTATGTAACTGTTGGGTGGGTTGGGGCCACCAAGTAATAGAAATGGTATAACCCAGGAACATGGTGGAGCGCTGGTGGAAGGCGAACGTCTCCAGCTTGCAGAGCAGCTGGTGGGAAAGCAGCCTCTGAAACAAGGCCCTCACATGGCATATGTGGTCGTCTTCTGAACAGGAGTACACTAGGATGTCATCCAAGTAGACAAAGTCCCACCGGCCCTGCATATCATGGAGGACATTCTTTATGAAATGCTGGAACACAACAGGACTGTTGCATAACCGAAACAGCATCACTAGGTACTCCCAGTGTCTGGTAGGTGTGATGAAGGCTGTGCTCCCTTCATCCCCCTTCCGCATTAGCAGCAAGTTGTAGGGTCTGTGCAGGTCCAGCTTCATGAAGAGAGTGGCCTGAGAGAGGGAGTCCAGCGCAGAAGAAAGCAGTAGAAGAGGGTGCCGATTTTTAATGGGGTTCAGCCCCTAGTAATCGATGCAGGTATGGAGGCCCCCATCCTTCTTTACGAAAAGAAAAAGCTTGTGGTAGCAAGAAACGTAGAAGGAGGAGGGTAAAATGACCAGGAAGTGAATCTGTTCACAGTGTTTGCCGATGGACATCTGGACTGGAGTGGTTTGGTGCTGGATTGGATATGGTTTGAGGTGATGTCCGTCGACAGAGGTGACTGAGATTAACTGGTTGACTGAACTCAGGGTTAGAGTTAGGGTTAGAGAGGGTAGAGGGCACCGCGACGGTGTTGAGAGGACCCACAGTAGGCACAGAGCCTCTCCTGCCAGAGGCGATCTCGCTCCTCCTTTGGTAGTCGTCCAAGCTGCATGGGCTTTTCAGCTGCTGGTTAGGCAGCTACTCCCAAGGTGGAGGGAGGTGACGGCAGCTAGTGGGGAGGTGAAGCTGGTGAGGGACGAAGGTGGTGAGGGGCCGGACAAGGATGCGCTCAGGATGCGCCATTCGATTTGGAAAGCCAGGTCCACAGCGTCACCCAGGGTTTCGAGTCTCCTCAACAAACAGCTCATAGTCGTTACGTTTGGGAGATTTTGCATCCTACAAGGCCGCCTCCCACTCCTGGGCGCAATTGGACAGCAAGAAGGTTAGCATAGCCACCTTAGCTTTGGGTGTAGTGTACTTTGTCTGCTGGCATTTGTAAATCATGGCCAAAGTGGCTAGCAGACTGTTCAGTCAGCCATTTGTCTGGTAAAGTGATCCAGGGTTCTTCATCAGATGAGAGCATGGATCGTTGTTGCAGGTTGTTAACAGATGCTGAGAGCTGAAGGACTGTGTCAGTGAGTGACTCAGTCTTGGTGACAAGCTCATCGACTATGCGGGCTCAGATATCCTGTCAGGTGTGCAAGAAACACAGACAAAGTGCAATCGGAACGCCCTTGTAGCGTGCGGAATCCACCCAATTGCAGAGAGAGAAGCAATAGGTTAGAAAGCACATGCATTAATGTAGTAACACCTGAGAGCCAAAACGGATTCCACCAGGAACCAATGTCACACTTAAAAACCAGCCAATAAGAAAAAAAAGGGAAGGAAAGGAGGGAGAAATACTCACAGTACCGCAGACTGGAGATGACAATATTCTAGGCAATCTGAGGAAATGAGTGGTAGGAGCTTGGGACATGAGGAAAAACAATGTCTGAGCATAGAGCAAGTGAGTGGGCATCCTAATTGAAGTCTGTTCTAACCAATCTTGTCCTCTCCTCGCGATCACCTGATCTGCTCACTTGTCAATCTTTGCTTGTGAAGACTGAGCTATTGATAAATGCTCCTTTTATACCCATTCATGACACTCTCAAGAGATCCAAGAGATTCAAGATTCTTTATTTGTCACATGCATAGTTATACAAGTACAACACGCAGTGAAATGCACCCTGAATCGCCTCTTTTTGACTGTGTAAAAGTTATTAACTAAGTTCAAATTTAAAATTAAACAGAAAGTTTAAAAACACTCACCAATTAACCTACTAATTTTGGAATCATCTTTCTTAAAGGTGTTACTTTAATATCTTATAAACTTTTCAGTCTTATTTTGCCTTTTCCCCAATCTTTTTTTGAGACATCAAAAACTTTCTTTGGACTTTTGTGAAAGAAAGCTTTTCAAGAGAATCAAATATCAGAGAATCACATTTACTTTCATTGTATTGTGGAGAAAGTATCATTTTTTTGTAAAAATGGGGTGTGTAAGTGAAAATTATAGATTTCAGCTTTTATATTATTAATGTCACAACGTAAAGCCTCTGAACATTTCTGACTGCTCATTTTAAAAGAGAATGCACCTAAAGTTGGCCAAAAATGTAAGGTACTTAATTTTTCACCTACGTATGACCAGGAGTGGGCAGACTTCCTGACCATGACTCTCAGGCCAGCATTAAAAATGCAAATGAAATATGTGAATTAATTAATTAATACATCTCTACAAATCAGCACAATTAAATATTTTTTAAAACTACATGTCTCTGCATCATCTTCTCAATCTCTCAGAGGAATTGTTTATTGTTTTTCTCTGTATACACTCTACAACATCAGAAACATCATATCCTACCTTTCTGAAGCTATCGAATTCCTCATGCAGGCACTAGTCATGTCTTGTCTCAACTACTGCATCACTCTATTAACAGGGCTGCAAGCATAAACAATCAAACTTAACCAGATGATTTAAAATGCAGCAGCATGTCTCATTTTTGATCAGCTAAAAAGGACACATCACACCATTGTTCTTGCACTGTCTGCCTGCATCAGGTTCAAAGTCTCGACACCCACCTACAGAGTAGTTAACTCAACAGCACCTTTCTACCTGAACACCTTCACCCAGGTCTACAATCCACACCCTCTGCACTGTGCCAATGAATGCCATCTGATACACCACACAGCAAAAGATTGTAATATCACCAATATCTTCCAAAGTTTTTTCTTAAATTTGTTTTCAAGGAAAAATCTATGTCAGATTCATGGCATGTTCTTAAAACAGCAGATTTGCTACCTTTGATATCGTACCTTTGTTCCTAAACTGATTAATTCCATTGTCCTCTTAAGTTGAAAGGGTGTTCTAGCTGTTCCTATTTAGTATAGGTAAACGCCCCACCAGTGACCATAAAAGGACATGAGTCTGCAGGGCCACATGCACATTCAGGACTGTCACACAGAAATGAAAAAGGAAAGTTGAAGACAGAGGCACTCAAGAGTCAGTGGAGTTCTGAAGCTGAGGCACCACTGCACGAAGTGGAAAGCAAACGAGTTTTATATTTATTAGCATCAGTCGTGGATATAAAATAACACACGTACACACAGCTGATGAAGTGAAAATGTCTGTACTCAAAGCCGAGAAAAAAAGAAACAAAAACACTTCCAGACAGGTTTGCACAGAATTATCTGAGCTGAGTCAGCTTTGCTGTGCCAAGAGTGTGTCAGGACGCTGCAGTGGTGGCTGACAGAGAAGTGGCACATCACATTTCAAGGTGATGTCCTCTGTGTGATGCTGGGGTGGTGTTTATTAATTAAAAAAATTATACTTTGCAAAATAATGGAATTAATTATTTAAAAAATTTATTAATGATGAAATATGACTGAAATTTAAATCATATAATATTATACAACTGTAGAATCAAAGAAATTGCAACAATAATAATAATAATAACATTTTCACAATTAGTGTATGGATAAAACATGTATAAAACTAATTTACATATGAAAGAGCAGAAACAACAAATGTGGTCCTGATATTACAGAAGAACATTTATATGAACAGATGCATGTCTCAAAACATCTCATCACCTTAGAGCTAAGTATGTGAACCCAAGTACAGTAAATAAATATGCAGAGTATGTGCACTTTACTTACATCTTACCGTATTACACTGACTTGACAGGTGTTTTTGTCTTTGCATTAATTAATAAACTTTGAATCTACGGACAAAGTATCAGAATTACAGTAATAAACAGTAAACAGACTGCACTTAAATTGTAACACTTTGGACAAAAATGAAAGGTTTCAGTACTTTCTGAAGCCACTGTTTGTTCACATAAGAAATGATGATGAGGAGGTACCAAGAGTAGTTTTTATGCTGATTGCATCAAGTGGTGAGCAGAACCAGGACTCTGAGCCAGGCTGTTGACCAGGGGCATCATTTCCCCAAACACAATACTTCTACTTCTTTACAATACAGCACTTTTTATTGCATTACATTTATTTGACAGCTTAAGGACCAACACGACTTTACAAAACTTGTTGGTCTTATAAATATATTAGACTGTTATAGATTGAAATATCTTACAGTGTATAAGATAGCTAGTATTATCAATCCACATATGCATAGTACTGGTATTGGTGTCGGATCAATACTAGCATGATGGGATTGATACTTCACTTTAGTGCAGTATCTTATTATCACAAACAAACTTTTACTTAAGTGGATGAGCAATAGCCTATTTTGCTAAAGAATCTAGTGTTTTTCCTTACTAATGAAAAACACTAGATTCTTTATAACGCACTGTGTTGTAAAGTAATGTAGTTTGAATCTGATTTGAAACTTGAATGTCAAACATTTGAGAAATCTTACCTAACTTTTAAAGCTGTTCCGCAGTACTAACTACTTCAGAGAGTTATTGGTTTCTGGGCCTTTGAAAGAAAATATGCTGAAGGTAAATAAACATCTACTCATGTATGATACTCTAGTTTGATTTTAGTGGTTAATAAAATGTTCTTAAAAATCGTATGTCCTAAAATGTAACTTAGGTAAACTAGGGCAGTGGTTCTCAAACTGTGGTACGCGTACCACTTGTGGTACGCAGGTTCCCTCTAGTGGTACGCTGGAACACCTGAGAATTTTTTACGAAATTAAATAATAACATTAAAGACATAATACTACTATAGTTTACAGGTGAACAGTCTCCGTTCACTGTACAGTGTCAGACTTTTATACACTTTACATCTCCATAAACATTACTAACAGCATTAGAGTCACAACACCGCAACTAGAATTACAAGTGTATTCATTCACATGATGTTGTAGCAGAAATCTGGTATCTGAATGTCTGTCATAAATTAGAACCATGTCCAGTTTTGTTG
>JAUMHL010000028.1:2158380-2171370 GCA_032362345.1 Sandelia bainsii
ATATCGGAAGTCAGGCTCACTGCCTCCACACTCTGCAATTGAGCCTTGGCCTTGGTCTTCTCCTCCTCATATTTTTCTGCCACCATCTTTCTTAGAGCCTGTCTAGATGGCAGAGTGTATGTGGGGTCTAGCTTTCCCACAAACTCTTTGAAGCCCTGATCCTCCACAATGGAAAAAGGCTGCAAGTCTTTGACTACCATATTTACAAGAGCCTCATCCAGCTCTTGCTTCCGGTCCGCTAACACAGAAACAAACAAACTGCTATGTGATATCACATCAGTGTCATTCTTTTTATGAATCATTGTGTTGAAGAATGTGCATATTAAAGATATCCCACCATTTTCTGTGTTTGCCTGCTTTCCCTCATGCTTGGCTTTGAAGTGCCTCAGCAATGATGACGTATTGTTATTATACGCCAATTGCTGGGGACACAGCAAACACTGGACCTGTATAAACAGCAAAAACAAATGATTAGATACTATAATGTTACTTAATGTTGACTTCAAATACATCATGGATATGTGAAGGCTATTGTACTGGCCATATTGACAGTACTAACCACTGATGTAACTTTGCCCAAGTTACAAAAACAGCCAGGTGTATTAGCATAAACAAGGTGTAATAATGCACCTACCTTATTAGGACTGATCAGCTCAAAGTGTTCCACATTTGAGAAGGGCTTCTTTTCCTAGCTGGCTCCATGATAGAAAAACCGTGACGATAACAGCAACTACGCACACACCTACTACAACAACAATCGACTGGTTTGAACCAGTCACGTGATTCACTAAACGAAGCAGTTACTGCTTTGGACGTCATCAGTCACGTGTCTTTTCCGCACCAACGCAAGCTTCAAAGCAGTGGTTCATGGAAAATGCAGCTCCGAGTTTGAAGCTTTTATCGGAGCATCTGTGTCAGACGGCCATCACTAGTAGAGAGTCCAGCTCCACACCCAGAACAGAACCAGCCCTCCTCATTAATTTGTCCAGTCTGCTATTGTCCACCACCTTCATGTTGCTGCCCCAGCAGACCACAGCATAGAAGATGACACTGGCCACCACAGACCCCGCAGAATGGTTCTGCAGACGTTGAAGGACCTGAGCTCTCACAGAAGATCCCACCACTTGCTTCACCGAGCAATGTTGTGGTTGATCACTGTGTGATGTAGGACAAAATACACTTTCCCTGTTTTGTGAAAAACTATATTTCAAATTTTATCTGTGCTTAACATGAGTCTTCAGCCCCCTGAGTTAGGTACAGTATTTCTGCAGGACTTTAAAAGTCAGTAGGTCTGAATTTTAGGTGTCTTAAATTTCAGGTGTTGAAACCTGCAGAAAATCTGTAGATCAATCAAATTGTTATTTTCTAAAGTTAAGGTCTAAATAGAACAAAACCACCCCTTCCTATCTGTTGTTATTGCTAATGCTGTTCTCATTGGAATAATTCACCGTTTGGGAAAACACTGTGTGTCAGAAAAAGACTACCACGGCCAAAATTTTGAGAAAAGGTCCTTTTTTTTTAATTGAACAGGCTTAAATGTGCACACAATCCAGGGGCCATGGTGTTTTTGGTCATTCTACTAGTTGTCATTATTATCATTTTTGTTTAATCTCAGCCACTGTTGTTTCCAGGTGGGACATGAACCTCTTCCCCCGACTGTGGGAACAACTATGTTTGGAAGAAGAGTCTTATACCTGCCTGGCTTCTTCTCCTATGGTGAGTGAGGTGCAGTTAATCAGTATAGTATCATTTCATCATACATAGGAACAGTTGACTGGGAGATTCATTTGTTTTCAGCACAGCACATTGTGAAGGTTGACGGAAAGACAGGACTCTTTTGCGGCCTCTCGCCTCGTATCGCATCCAGTGTCATCTCCACCGTGGTCAGGGGCAAAGTTAGACAGGTAAAAATGTCTTTACAGTTAAGTGTTTCCCCTTACAGCGTTTGGGGGGGGGGGGGGGGGTTGGTCGCGTTTCCCCAGCGTTGACGCGCATCAAACCTTCATTCACTTTCTGGATTGAAACGTCTCGGCCACCGTACTTTCACTATTTATCACGGTGATGATTCTGTTTTTGTAGTTTTGCAGCAGTTATTATGTTTTTCACATATGCCGACATTCCTGATGCAGCACCTGAGGACAGCGTGTGAAAGAGTTCAAAAAATAATTTACTGTCACCGATCCCGAATCTGTGTCGGGGACAGTTAATAATCATGAATAATTAATGAAGTTAGCGCTGTGGTCACCTGCAGAAATGTTTATATGGATCCTTTTACGCCGTAAAAGGATCCATATCGCTCTGCGCCGGGGCCGGTGTGTGTGTGTGTGTTGTGGCCTATATTCCTTGAATATTCAAATATACAATCATATTTCCCCAACGCGCGCTCTCTGTCCGCTGGTGTTTTCACCTGTGTGCGCGCGCGAGGGTTATGCGATACAGAGGGACAGAAATGACGCCGTCATGTAAATAAGATAAATAACATGAGGCTGTTTAGTTAGTTTAATAAAAGAACAACATACAGACCTGTTCTATAGGAAAAGAAACCTGAAATGATTCTAATGTGATCTGGCGCTGTACAGAAAATCAAATTAAACTAAATTAACTTGACCGTCTTGGGGGGGCGGGGCGCCCCCCTTGTATAATGGTAGGGGTAACTGCAGTTACTTAAATCATTTTCTAATTTGAAGGCTGAAACATGTTTTTGAAACATTCTGTATTTTGGAGTTAGCAAATTTCACTGGATGGAAATGGTATTATAGTTTAGTTTTAATCCCTAATTGGATCCATTATGTGACTATAAAGAAATGTTTTACTCAGTTGCTTAGCTGTTATTCACTTAAATCGATTATGAAGAAGTCTACACTTCTTAAAGTGAGTCAGTGAAGTAAGGACATCAAAACACAACCCAGCCCTCTGCTAAAGCTACTTAAACTCTACCTGAACCTACACAGTATAATCCAAGTTATGTTGAGTCAGAGTTCTCTCACCGGCTACTCTTACCAGGACAGAGTCATCCTAGAACTGGACTCGGCTGGGACCACACTAATTCTGATATAGTCAGAAGGCATCAGGGGGCAGAAACACAAAATGAAAGACTGAAAAAGAAAATAGAACAAGTGCGAGACAGAGAGTGGAAAAGACTGCATTTGCTGTCAAATAGAGGCGATTAAAAAACGGAACAGTTTAGATTCTGTGTGAAATGCGTGCACATCAATGACGCCGCACTGTTCTCCTCAAGTAATTAGCTGGCCACTTCGTTAATGCAGCGTCTTTACTTTTATTGTCACGGTGGTGATGATAGTATTGCTTTTTATGACGTGTTGATTATTACATTAGTACATTCATATAAGACAGGACTAATGTTTGTATGCCGATGTAGATATTCCATTAAAATAACAGACATTTCCAGCTTTGACACTCATTTACAATGTTAACAATATCTACACTGTATTTCTGATCAATTTGATCTTTTAAAATCAGTGACTCCAAACTTTTGAACTGTAGCGTTCATTTTAAATGTGAGAAAAGAGGTGACAAGTTCTCTGAAAATACTCGTACAGTACGTTCATATGAGTGCATCGTGAATGAGGTCTTTTATATCTTGCACATAAGGCTCTCAAAGTAATTTTAGTTCTTTATGCAGCAGGTGGAGCTTCAGTCCAAGAGAGACGACCAGCAGACATCGCTCAGGAAAGTGGTCAAAGAGGTGAGAGGTGGGCTTCTCATGGATTACTTGAAAACAGACAAACAAATGACAGCGAATGACTGGTCACATTTGTAATGTTCTTGTACCAGACATTTGTAACAGACAGATTAAACTCATTTAGTCAGAATTTCCTGGACAGTGACTTGTGCTTATTTATAATTGTTGAAGATCAGTTAAAATATGTTTGAATTAAAAAAGTAGCCCTGTCCTACCAGAGCCACGTTTGTCCACCGGAAAATAGACAGATTGTTTGTCTGTATTTCTCTTTTATTGCTTATTTTGAAACAAATCTGTTCAGTCTTGCATCAGACTGTGTCTTGAAAATGTTTCCTGTCTCCAGACCACACAAGAGATGATCATCCAGTGCCTGTCCAGAGTAGCCACTCATCCTTTTCATGGTACGTCTTCATTAAGGTGCCTGGGGCCACTTACTGTTATTTTTTTTCAGGAAGAGTGAAGCGTTTTGCTTGCTGCTTTTGTGATCTTGATTCAGGGCAAAGCTGCTGGACCAGCTGGTGGTACTCCCTGTGATCTGTCCTTATTCTGAGGGTCTCTCACCCTCAGTCGGAGCCAGAGAAAGAGCATCTGTGTGTGTATTTTTTGTGGATAAATAGCCTTAAAGGATTCACCCATCCCTTCGGCGCTGCCTGTAGTTTGTGTCATGTTGTCAGTTCCCTTAAAGCTGGTATTAAATGTGGCATAACTTGACTGAATGGGCTGTAGCATCATAAGGATCAGATGTTACACTCATGCTGATCACCTATTCTCTTTTCCTTTGGCAGTAATGTCAGTGCGTTGCATGGCCCAGTTTGTTGGCAGAGAGGTCAAGTACGGGTAAGACTTTGCATTATCCTGCTAATATCTCACAATATTTACTTTAAAGCCTTTAAAAATGTGGTTTCACTAATATATTTATGTTCAATCTTTATGACCAAACAATCGAGGTTAAAGTTGATCGTTTCTTCGGGCTGTTTCACCAGTTTAGCAGCACTGACACCAAGTGTTTAAAAGTGGTACTGCAGTCTAAATTTAAAATATTTGACAGCGCTGCCTCCTCGCAAATCTCCTCCTCAGACTCGAAGCTCACGTGAATTGCCAAGTAGAGGACGCTGAACATACGCGAACAAACCCAAGAGGAGCGAAACATTAAACTTTAGACGCTGACAAGCAACAATGAGTCCTGCGCTGTAGCCTTTAGCATTGTTGTTCGAGAAGCATGTTTCTTGAATCTCTAATGACATGTAATGGTCATTTTTATTAAGTAGTATAGTAAATATAATACATATTGTTCCTTTTTGTTTAACCTCAACAGTAGGAAATGTTTTGTGAAGGTATCACAGCTGTGATACAGCTGTAGTGAGTGAACAGGGAGGGCTCCTAATAAGTTCATAAGTACCTGTTGAAGTGAGTGCATGCATACCCTTCTGTAAATCCTCAATGCATGCAGCTGGAATGTTGTGTGGGAATAATGCCACTATTAGTGAAGAAGTTGCACCATCAGGATGCTGTAGGTATTTACTTAAAACAGAAAACAGAGATCTCTCATGGGAAGTAACTTTTCTGCACATTAATGGAGTTTGTGTGACATTCACAGCGGGATATTCAGTTGTATTGTCAAGATTTTTAAGGAGGAAGGAGTTGCTGGATTCTATGTGTGAGTCATACGTGTAATTTCATTGTTCATGTTCAACATTATTACTTACATTTACCCACATACTTCACCTCCATCAGTCTGAGCAGTGTTTTGTGCGTTTGCAGTGGTCTCATGCCCCATGTGCTTGGAGAGGTCCTCTTCCTGTGGTGTTGTAACCTCCTGTCTCACTTTATTAACACCTACGCTGTAGATGAAAACGTAAGTCCATCCTCTTCACAGATACTAAGTGGCATTCTGTAGCTGCACAATTTACACAAGGTACTGATAAATTACTAAAGCATGTAAAGACACTGATTGCCAAAGGTCTCTAAGAGTGACATTAAAGTTCTGATCTGGTCACATGCTCAAAAAGAGGTACTGGGTCATGTTATCAGTAGAAGTCAGAAACTAAAGCCCGACGTTATTAACAGAGGAAGTTCTGCCTGTTGTCCTAATTCACCCTGCTGTTTGCTGCAGTTCTGTTTGAGTTTGCAGATGCAACCTGAGGTAAAGCAGCCAAACACAAACTTAAATATCCTCACACAGAACCTGTAGTGATTTTACTGTTTGAAAACGTCTTCCCACCACAACCTTTTGCTCTTTTTAAATCCCATTTATTCGCTTATGTTTACACCTCCTCTTCAGAGGAAGTGACAAATTTTGTGACAGTTTGGGAAAAGTGCCACTAAGCAACTAAACAACTTGCACCTTCGAAAGATGCCATTTAGCTTAGTGGGATTCTTTAAGTTTTATATGAAGAGTGGAACAAGGGCTGGTGTTGGTGTTGTCCATGGCACCTTGGGTGAAAGCTTTAACTCTACATTAATGCATGTCAGTTTTCTATATCTATAACAGAACTGTTGCTCTTAATGCAATTTCCTGTTACATGCAAAGCCGAATACACTTTCACCTGTTTGTATTTCTGTTGCAGTTCACTCAGGCCTCGGCAGTAAGAAGCTACACTAAGTTTGTGATGGGCGTAAGTTCAGTATTTAAACTATTATTTCATTGTATTTCTCTCAAGCATCATTACTTCAGATTAAGGCGTTTTTCTACAGATTGCAGTGAGTGTTCTGACGTATCCATTCATGCTGGTGGCTGATCTAATGGCGATCAACAACTGTGGGTGAGTCGGTTTTCCAACCATGATTAAATTGAAAAAATTAACATTTTTATATGAAGTGATTCAACATGTTGTGCTGAAAATGTCCATATTTTTGGAATCCTGGATACAGTCCTGATGCTTCAGTCTTGACTGGTTGTGCTTTGTGTTGTCAGACTGGCTGCAGGTCTTCCTCCTCACTCTCCCATCTTTAAGTCCTGGCTGCACTGCTGGGATCACCTGAGCCAAAAGGTACCAGAGGGGTATCAGTGGGCTCATTTAACTCTGTCAGTTCATGAGAAATGTGTAGACTATAATCACATAATCCAGAATAAGAAACTGTAGACACACTAGAAGTCAACAAGACAAGTTTTTATTTACAGTTTTTATTTCCAAAAACAATACAGACATAAAAAGCCGGAAACAGTAACAGAGTGACAGTAAATGCAGCAACATAGACAACGTAATTTCCCGTTATTACACATTGTCTCGTATTCAGATTCAGAGTTCTATTTCAGTAATAAGAATTTATTAAAAGCTTTTCCATAAGAAGCTCATAAAGATCATCATTAAATAAATTATGTTTATTATTGAGGTCATAATTGTACAAGTGTTGCACTTGTATTCAGCTCTATCCCTAATATTCTGAAACCCTCATGAACGAAACTGGGGAGGGCAAAAAGAAAGCTGCCACCACCTTCAACTGTAACTATATAAATACATTTAACTGAATTTATACTTATCTGAAAGTTTAACCAAAAACTGAAATCGCAAGCTTCATAACGTTTGATATTTTGGCTGTGGATTGCACCGTGGTAGAGGTAACATCTAATAAAGACCTTGGTGAATGTACATGTTTAATTCTGTGCTCTGCCATGCTGGGGGTGAGTCTAATGAAGGCACTGAACCTACAGGAAATTATGGGAAATGTACCACCTACTACATTACATCCAGGTTAGCCTCTGTTCCATTAGCATTAGCAACTCAGTGCAGTTCCCCATTAAGAAATTCTGTTTTTCCTCAAAATGATTTCACTACTCCAAGACAAACTGACGACCACTGCATCACAAGCTGTCAGAAGTCAAAACGTTTTTGAGTTTAGGCACGTTGATTAATGATTTAGTTTTTAGCATCTGAAAATAGTTTTGTCCACATCCATAAAATTCACGAACACTCAACTTCTAAATTGTTACTTCAACGTTCTACCTGCAATCTTGTCTAAAAACATTTGCAGTGTTCAGTCCTCTCTGTCCCGCTGTTATTACAGTACAGACATGTCTGAACTCACCTTTAACATAGAGCTGCCACAGAAGAGACTATGTGCCACTGAGCCACTGTAATATGAATTGAGTGCCTTGTTGTAATCCAGTATACAGTTCTCCTTAATGCATCCATCACTGAGTCTACGGATATGTTAAGTAGAACTGGTTACCGGATTACATCATGGGACCCAGTTCATTAGTATGAAAGTCACTCAGTGCTGCAAAGATGTTGCACACACTGTGTTTTTGGGCCCGTTATCTTGCTTCTCCAGTCGGCTCCCTGCACTGGTGATGCTGCACGAACCCGCTCTGCTGCGCTTGTAGTTTTATTCTATGGGAGCTGTAGATTTTCAGATGCTAGAAATGAAATTGTTCATTTTAAATCACAAAGGTTTCAACTTCTAATAGCTTGTGCTTCTGTGGTTGGTGGGAAATCCAAAGGAACACACTCGAATGAAAGAAATGTTGAATGAACGACCACCTTATGTTACTGAAGCAAATGGAATCAAGGTTAGTCCATACATGTCTCATTGTCTACTGAACTGCTTGACCAGGTTTGTTTTACATAAGTCACATTTTGGACGGACGTTGTCATCATTTATAAGCCTTTAAAGTTAGTATGTGTCACTTTCTGTCAGGGTCTCCTCTTCAGAGGATCCAGCTTCTTCTTCCGCCGGGTGCCTGTGACCTCCCTGCCCTCCGTAGAGGACTGACGCATCATTATCACCACCTCCTGGGGCGTCATCGTCGTCCTGCTACACCCCCCCTGCTTGTTAGCTTCTGCTGCTGACGTCTGGATGTAGCAGGAGCAGCATGGACACAGCTCGAGTGCCAATTCACTTTTTATCACAGGAGCTTTAGCTCAGTGGGATGAGGACAGAGGTCTGTCTTTTTACAACTCGTTAATTATGTAACAGTTCAGAAACTGTGTAAAGCATACAGTGTTTTGTTCTTCACTGCAATAACCAAATCTGTGAATATGCTACACTACTCTGATTTCATGGCTCAGCTCCATAGCAACAGCTGCTGAGGCTCATGGGTACTGTAGCAAGTATTCCTACTGACCTAGCAGACGGCTACAGCGAATACATCAAGTTCTCACTGTCTGCTCTACATTTCTCAAGGTTGGGAGGATTTATCACCAGACGACGTCGAATACAGTTACGTATTTGACAGAATACATAACGCAGATGTTTAAAGTTTGACAGGTTATTAAGTTATTATTCAGTTTGTTGGTCTTACGTCTGATTTATAAACACGGATTATAACATTATTTTAATACATAATATATATCGTCTTATGTAATTAAGCTTAATCAGCTTATTGCACAAGCTGTGTTTCTGTTTTGGGTAAATAGATTTTCCATTAAATCATTTTGGCTCCAGTGTGTGGCATGTTTGTTGGTTGAGCTCTACGAATAACCTTAACTAATCACAGCAATTTAAATTGTAACGTGTTTGTCACCAGTATTGATACTTGGGGTGTAACAGTTCTGAAACCAAGGCCAAAACCACAACACAGATGTCTACAGTCTCATGTCACTGAACCGGAACCGACACCGCAGCAGACATCGAGTTTCCAAAATGTTAATGGCAGCTGCCTGACATCTGCATTACATACTGGAAATCTGATAGTCTGTCCTTATTATAAGAGGATCTATCTCTTATCTTTGTGCACAGGCTTTACATTAAAAAAAGTAACACTTACTGGCCACTTCATTAGGTACACCTGTACAACATAATGTAATTCAATACAGCAGCTCTGCCATCAATTCTACTCTTACAAGGTTATAATTTCTCAGTTTTTGTTGAACCTGTCAGAAAGGTGATAATTCGACTATACGAGGTCATAGTGGGTGGTGGAGTGGTATTGCAGTGCGTTATATTAAGAGGAGGTTGTACAGGTGGAGCTCATAAAGAAGCCAGTAAGTGTATCTAAGCATAGTTGCAGGTCTGGTGAGCTGTGTGCTGTGATGCATTCAGGGACAGCATAGAGTGTAGGTCAGCTGTGTTTCAGAAGCATTTGGAGCACAATAGTGTTTAATGTTTCAAACTGTTGGTGACATAAAACCCTCAATAATTTTCTGTTTCTTTTCTATTGAACACCCCCGAAACTGTAAGAATATATACTAGTTGTTATTACCCTGGAAACAATCGTTAATGCTTTCACTGTTTTAAGTTCTAAATGGAAAAATTACGTTAACGTTTTCACAACATTCTCAGGAAAAGCCAAACAGATATGAAATGTCCCTTCTGCTCACACTGAGTTTACCCCTTGTTTTACTGTGGTCATTAAAAATACATGTAGTAGTAGTCCAATCAGAGACGTCATAAAGTCAGTGACATCTAACAAGTCTCAAAGTCTCACTTTAAACCCCCCTTTAAAATGCTGACTTACCTGGACACTTTCTCAACCAGCTGCTTCACCCTCTGCTCTAAAACAGAGAAAACATTAATATATAACTATTAACAATATAATAATCTTTCATGTATCTGTGAAACTCAATATTATTACTCTCAGCCTGTCACTACAGTAACTGTCCTTCATTTACCAGTGTTATTTAAATGAAGCCATTTCAGTTCTGAAGCTGCATGAGGCTCAGATTATACGGCACATGTTGCATCTAAAGGCTTTGTAATTCATAAAAAGGTCTGTTAATGAAAACAGTTTGTGTCTGGTTTTGCTGAGACTAACAAAAAGTGTTGCTATATTTTTAAGTTTAAAGAATTTTTTCTTTAATTATGGGAAAAATAAGTATATATGTAAGAAATGCATGGAGAATCTCATGGCTGCAATGGAAAATCTTACATAAGAAATACTGAAACAATGATGCATGTGTATGTATGCAGTAAAATAAATATTAATTTTATACCCTGAAGTTCTACAAATTTTAATTAAAAAAATTTTTTTTTGTGCGAATAAACTTTTTTAAAATTACTTCATACACAGTGTTACATTCAAGTGTTTATCCAGAGGGTCGGTTACAACCCACCGTTGCTGGACTCGTGTGACTCGCGTGACTGATAAATGGATGATGTTCATATTTTGACGGCCAGGCTGTCATTTATGTTTTATTTATGTGTCGCACTTATTTCTTTCTCCTTCAGTTGTTCTGAAAATAAAATATTTCCAACTTTGTGTTCAGTGATTTCCAATAAACAATTTATGATTTTAAGTTTTATGTCTGTAAATATTTGTCTAATGCTTTATGGGTTACTTTTAAGACACATCAGTAAGTACCACTTATGTGTTGCCACTTTTTCTAGCCTTTCTCTTCCTACAGCCTGACTGTGCTTCATATTTTGAATGTTTTTTTCCTACTTATTATACTTTGTCTTCAATTAAACTGAAACAACAGATAACAGCATTATTCTTTGGCATCCTCTACCTCTACACCCTATACTTTTATCCCTGTATGATTTAATGTAAGGCTCTGTATTAAGTGGTCACAAAATGTGATCTGATCTTTACCAAAGAAGCAACATCAACAAACACAATGTTTCTAAGCTGATAAAACACAGTCATGATCTTTGATGTCTTTACTGAACACACCTATTAAATTCAAAGAGAGATGGTGGAAAAAGTAAGTAAGGCTTCTGATGTCACAAAACGCCAACTGAAGTCGTTGAGTTCGTTGTTTGGGCTCCAGGTTTGCCAACACCTGACTCCAGCTGGTGTTTTGTGACAACTATGTTGAGTGTTTGTTATGAAACTGAGACTGACACACTCGGCAGGTCACGCGTTGCAGTTCCATCTTCCAGAAACGCGTCAATGCTTTTGTTTATATGGTCATATCTAGTTATTGTTGAATGTATTTATTTTAATCTTGTCAAACTACATACGGAATTGATACATCGCTAATGTTTAAATAATGTGTTCAATAAAGACATGAAAGATCATGACTGTTTGTTTTTTATCAGCTTAGAAATATTGTGTTTGTTGATACTTGTGACTTTGGTGAAGATCAGATCACATTTCATGACCAATTTATGCAGAAAAACCACAAAATTGCAAATAGTTCACTTCCTTTTTTCTTGCCACTGTATAGTAAGTTGCCTGATCACAGTGGTGCAAACTGAGCAAACGATGCAGCTTCTGCTTCAGCAGTTAAACTTCAATTATATTAATACAATATACACAGTATAGTGACCAATTCTCCATTTTACACCAGCTGTATCTTAGAAATCTTTACATTTACACACTATACCTGGATTTTTTTTTAGAGTTTAGCCCAATAAACAAGTCAACTCCAGTAACTGGTAAATGCAGGCCAAGATCAAATACACTTAGAGTAGTCAAATGTCAAATAGACTGACAGGAAAGTTTAGGTTTAAAACACCTTCAGATTTATAAAAACCTCAAAACTGTACTAGGTATTTCAGTATAGTACAGTACCTGAGTAATTGTACGTAATTGGTCACTTGCAACCTGTGAAAAAAAACATTTGCCCAGTTTTGCACAAATCACAATTATGAAACTACGGTTTAAAAAGTATTTTCTTTCTCTCTGATAAAGTCCAGATTTGACAAATACAAGTGTAGTTTATCGCCTGGACCTGGTCTGAAGTGGTCTAGATGTGAAAACAGTTAAATCGCTTTGTGTTTTTTAATTTTGCTTTGGAGTGTCGTAAAGGTTTCATAAATCTGAAACTAGGCTTTAAACAGTATTTACACTTTCCTGTAAAGTCTAGAGAAAAACAACTAAAAACAGTAACATTGCACACTATTGCTTTGAAATATAAAACAAAATTTTCATAAATCTGAAAATGTGTTTCAAACAAATGTTTTCTAACTTTAACCGCTAAATCGGAAGCTACGGGTCTGATCAAATCTTCAAATAAATACATTTCACCACCTCAAGCAGTAAACGATTAATTTAACAGTCTGCAAACAATTTCATGAACACAGTGACAAGTAAAACGACAAAAGCATCATGTTCACTGTATAAATCAGCATTTTTTCTCTCTTACCGTGAACGGTTCGAGGGGGAATTTGACTTTGAACTCAAACTAAAACGTTAATAGTTGCCCTAATCCTCTTTTGTGTTTCTTGTTAGAAGAAAGTGAGGAACTTATGTCCCTTCAATAATGACTTAGTAACATTTGTAACTACAGAAATAGTTAATTTAAAAAGTTTACAGTATTACTAAAACAAATGCTCAACTCTAGTAGTCAATCCTGTTATAGTTTATGGGACATAAGAGAAAGGGTCAATGCGCAGGCGTGAGCCTTGCAGCAGGCTGTTTCGCAGTCTCTCTCTTTGTGATGTCTTTTTCTTAAACTTTCTTT
>JAUMHL010000028.1:2194145-2208508 GCA_032362345.1 Sandelia bainsii
CCCCCCCCCCCCCCCCCCCCCCCCCCCCCCCCCCCCCCCCCCCCCCCCCCCCCCGAGAGCAGTGCTTCATATTGGGTAAACGCACTGTGCGAAACGACTGAACCAGGTGATAAAATAAAGGAACAGCAGGTGCAGAAACTCAGAGCTGGTTTATCACCTGTCACTGAGTTTAGAGCGGAATCACATTGTGGTTTCATGCTCTCATGATGCTATCTTGTTTGGTTTTTTTTTTAGGTACAGCTAAGTAAAGACACAAAAGAGACACACTGCCATTTCCTCTTTTAGAGAAGTCGTTCGAACGCACCTTGGAGAAGAGGCCGAAACAAGCCAGGCTGCTGATGATGCAGTAAGCTTCAGGTGCACGAGCTCCTTTCCCCCCAGGCTGCAGATTGAAGAGCAAAAAAAAGGGGAAACATTAGAAAACGACTCTAAACGAAGATGCACGGTGAAGTTCGCCTCAGTCCACACTGACCAGTAACCTCCTGCAGTATCCGTTTCTTCTGCTGCCGTCGATCTCGGTGAGAACGAAGGAGAAGGTCTCGCTGCGAACAGAAGAAGATAAAGTCAGAACAGTGAACCATAAATACTGGAATAAAAGGTTATCAGAGCGTCGCGACAAGCAGCTGCACCTGTGATACTCTGTCAGTGGAGCCCAGCTGATTCCCTCTGGGAAACAAAAGAGAGTGATTGCCTTTAGCGTCTTCTCTTCCTCCTCCTTCTGATATTTCGCCATCCCATCTCTCTGAAAGTAAACACACACACCTCCATTCTTTAAAAAAAAAATCTGTTTTCTTCCTTAGTTTTCTTTAAAATACTACATAATTCACAACATTCCCTGGTTCTCCTGCAGGAAACCTTAGCTGTGTCTGATTTTACACTTGACTGATTTTTATTTAGCTATATGTGAGCTGAGGTATGGTATGAGTAGGAGAAGACTTGTTTATATAATCTTGGAGATTTGGTGCACTGCTACTACAGGCATTTAAAATACACAGGTCATATTTGTGTTATAGCAGGTTGTTGGTTATACTGTTGGGTTCATTCCTGCAGCAGTCGTCTAAGTGGAGATAAGAACCTGTGAAGAAATTTATTATATTTTTACGGTGTTTGTTGCACTTTTAACCACCGTCGTCCATTTGCCAGCTTCAGTTTGGAAAGAGCACACAGCTGTTTGTTTTTCACATTCAAACTGACCTTTGGAAACTGGTATGTGATCTGAGGTTCATAGCTGCTGCCGTCTTTAGTCTTCTTGAGGCTGACCACCACCAGATACTCGAAGAAGTACTGACCGCTGACGTAGCGGTGCTGCCTGGATGCGTTGTCCACTGCTGCTGCTGGGCACAGTGGCTCTGTAGGCTCAGGCTCTGTCGCTCCTACACACACATGTAGAGATGAATCCTGCATTAGCATGCAGGGTTATGCAGATGGAAAGGTTCACAGCAGACCTGCAATGTTTCATATCACAGCATGTTGCACTACAGGACTGTGGCTGGAGGGAAGGAAAACTGTCAATAAGAGCAAAGGGAGACATGATGAGCTGTGGATTAAGGTTTCCTGTGGACACATTCTTTACTATTTACACTACTGCACTGATCAAAAGGTGGTGGTAACATGCCAAATATGTTTCAGTGAGAGAATAAGGGTAACATAAAAGATACTGGATTTTTAAATATAAAAAAAAGTAAATCAGCTTTGTTTTCTAAGAGATCCACTCTGCACATTTGTTAGAGCTCAATGATTTGTTGCTCAAGCTGGAAAACAGCAGGTCTGTGTCTGACCAAAGTTCAAAAATACACCTACAAACACTTCTAGAGTTCAATAACTAACATGCATTATCTTGTTCCTTTCACCCGTTTCATCATTCAACAAGAATGTAAAAATGGCAACCTGTGATTTTAATCGACACAGGTCTGTGCAGCGCTAACTCTCCTGTTTGATGATGTTGTGTGACAGTGTCCCACAGTGTGGATCCTTCCATCACAGCATTGTTTCATTGTAAATTGTTGGATCTTGTTGCTAAGCGTGTTACAGTGTGGTTGGCAAAGTGACGCAGCTGTTGCAATGAAGTTAATATTACAGTGAAGGACTATTTTGAAATGTTCCAGCCGATGATAATGGTGATTACTGCTGGGAGGAGTCAGCAGGCTCATGTCTACATATATCCACTTAATTGTATCTTCTCTATGGATGGAATCTGTCATTGTGACACAACAAATGCATTAGACGTTGTCCCCGACACTCCTGCTCTGTTCAGAGACCATTATTCACCCCCACAACAACAGCCCAGCTTCCATCCTGTCTCCTTCACAGGCTCACAGCCTGCTCGTGTGTTTTCAGCTGCATTCCTCCCTTTTTGTCTCAAATAACAGCCCCCCAGCGAGTTTTTTTCCCTCAGGTTGCCAGCCTTGTGTTCCCGTGCGCTTTGGGCCTGTTGGTGCAACACAGGAGCTGCTGTTTCGACTTGACTAGATGATTGAATGAGGTTGAAAATGAAGTGAACGTTGTGTTTTACTTTACCTTTTTATCACAAACCTGACGGGCATCACAGTGTGCTTGACGTGACAGATGAATGTACGTGACATTAAGCCCACGTGGTCTGGACGCCTTTGGGTTTATGACACATGAATGAAAGTTTTCAGTCCTTCATTTAGTCATGTAATCTGACTTATTATTATCCTATGTAATACAGCAGATTTACCAGTGAAGTGCCTGAAGTTCATCTTGCCTCATTTAAGAGACATGAGGTCCAAACACGGATCCTGTCGGTGCAGCCACTGAGCTGCTGTGATTTGACAAACTGCACCTTGAGTCAATTTGATTTAGAGCATTTCCAGCTCTTCTTCTTCTTTTGTTCACATACTTACATTTGTTCTGTAAATATATTTCAATAACCTACAAAACAGTCAAGAAAAACTACACTGATACTTTGACAGACACTGATGGATTTAGTCACTTCTGTTATGTTTAGTCTCCCTTCAGTGCTGGATAATCAGCTCCCAGTGACGCCTTAGTGATGTAAAGTATATGGAGTTAACACAGTGAGCTACAGTTTGAGCTGTGTTGTTTTACCTTTTGGCGAACTTGCACCTTTAATAGCTATGCTGAATGAGCTATTAGCTGTTCCTCCTTGCATCATACCCATGCGTGCACAAACAGCCATCACCAGACTACGTTGTGAAAACGAATGATTCTGCATAATGGGTTAGGGGTTAGAGGAGGCGTGCATCACAGTTTTAAAAACTCTGCCCCAGATGTAGCAAAATGCCATTTAACCAATACTTCCTGTTCTGTGACATAAGAGATGCAGGCGAGAAAAAGAAGTGGGCATGTAAGCAAATGGGAGGCGCTCGGTGTCACCACAGTTTTCTCCAGCAGTCTAATACTCACCGTCTCTTTTGTCTTTGCGTACGTGGAAGGAGGGCAACATGGCGCTGAGCCTTTTGAATACCCCCTGCTGTCGAACTTCATCTTCACCTGATGGGATGGCATCTGGTGGGAAAAGAAAAGCAGAAACAGCTCAGTTGTGAAACCTTCACGCAACTCAACAGTATTTGTAGTTGGGGCCAGGGGACACTGAGCACATAGACCGAGCATGGAGAAGAGGATTTATGCTGCAGAAATAAAGCATCTATGCATGTTTTGACTTTTTTTTTATGGCCTGAGTGAGAGGTACCATTCAGAAACTACTGCAGTAGCTTCTCTCTTCTATACAGGAGAAAGCTACAAAGTCCAGAGCCACTTTTCAAACCTAGAGAGTAACACACCCTGTATATCAGAAAATAAAAGGTAACATGAAAATAATGATCCCGTCTTGTACTTTAGAGTCTCTCCTTACTGTGTTTCCCATCAGAGATGATGTTTGATGAACCTTTCGGCTGCTCACCTACAAAACAGAGAAAAATTGGGTGAACAAACAGCTCTGAGACTCTTTCCATCAGAAACCTACTTGATACTGCACAGTTAGTCCAACCAAATCCTCACTTCAATGACATTAAAAAAATGAAGCAGCATGTTGTCTGTCTTGTCATCTGTTTCACAAAGCTAGAGTCTAAATACAATCCAGTTTAAGACGACCCAGTGTGAGCTGCACCAGAAATCAGACCAGATCCTAAATGGGGTCAACCCAAAAAGACCCGAACAGACAGAGACGCCAGCACGAAGTTATATTGATACTCTATCAATAAATTGGATCAATTATCAAGCACCTATAGTTGAAAATGGCAGCAACATGTTTGTTTTAAATGAATCAATCAAACTTCTTTAGGCTTTAAAGACAATCTGACACAAATACTTTAAAACCCTGTTTCTTCCTGCACCAAAATGAGCATTCAACCGATTTTCTGAAAACAGGCTCAGCTTCAGTTCCCTCATCTGCTGGCTGTGAAGTTCCCAGTTCTCGTTCTTTCTCTCACCTGAAACACCCCGCAGACCACATACGCTCAGATGCATTTGGAACCACTCGGATTTTGGACACGTAAACGACAATAACCAACTTCTGCACACAGATCTAAGACCTGCAGCAGTGAAAACACACCTGACTTGACTGGAACAGAATCTGAACTCAACTCAAGTCTAGTATGGGTTTTTGAATGGACCGGTGAAGATCTCTATCAGCTCTCTGTCAGGAGGATTTTACTATTTGATTTGTACAAGTGACAAAATTGTGCCAATATGAAAGCTTTCTTAATAAAATAATTTCTGGTTGTGTTTGTACATTTCTTTAATTTGAATGGTAAAAATACTAAACAGTACATTAACATTCAGGCAGCGTATGCTACTTATTAGCTGTAATTTAAGTTGTCAAATAGCCTAAAGGAAATGCTTGTTTCCTTCCCATCAATCTTACGGCATCTGAACGTGTCGGCTTCATGTCTGAATGACGTCACTTTGCCATAAAAGTCGCGACGGGAATCTTACCAGGTCAGACCTAGGAACATTTACGAGTCTAAACTCGCTGCAGACACATTACCGGGTATAAGCACCAGGTGTTTTATCTAATACTAAAACGAACTAATCAAGTAAAGAAGTGAGGTTAAAATATCAGGGAGAAAACACGGAGTCTGAAAACTGTCTTGGCCTGTCTGGAAAACAACTTCCTGAAGTCAGGCTTCGCTTATTGAAGTGTTACATCACTCAGGTAAACAAATACAGATGCTTCAGAAAGGATTCAGAACCTTTCACTCTTTGTACACTTTGTTGTAGACTTAATTCTAAACTAATGAATCTGACATTTCCAACAGTAACTGTACCCACAATAACCCATAACTAAACTGAAAAGTGTTCAGATGCAGGATTTCTAACTGTAATTCTGTTTAGACTGGATGTATGAGAGCAACAGTGGTTTAGCAACACACGTTCCCTCCATTAATCCTCCGTATATTCTGCAGAACTAAAGTCTGTGAATCATTTGTTGACTTCAGACTTTCAGGAAAGAATTTTCATGCTTCATGCTGCATTCAGGCCACATGGGAACAACAGGAAAATTAAGATAACCTCTTCTTTGAGATGGTAAATTAACAGCATTAGAAGAAATATGGCAAATATCCAACATTTACAACTCAGTGCTTCAGAGTGTGAAGAAAAAAAAATCACTTTAACAAAGTCGAATAAGAAAGAAGAAGAGACATACAGCAGAACAGACAGAAAACCAGCTGGAAACTGGTCCAAGTAAAAGTGAAAGTCAGTGGTTCCACTCATGATTATGTCAAAACATCAGAAGTAAAAGTAAGTTCTAAAAATTCTAAATGAACAATGTTCAGAAACATATTTGTTTCCACATTTAATGAATGGGAAAATGGTAAAGATTAATATTACTTAAAATACAACTGGCTTGGTGACCCAGGTAACAGATCAAACAAGTTTTATTGACAACACAAAACTACCTACAATAGTTTCCTGTTATTCATATCATGGGCATGATGGCAGTGTGGAAAAATGCACTGAGATCCACTTTTACTTTCATATAGTGAAGGAAATGTCAAAGATTTGACTGAGTCATGACAAAAGATTGTTAGTACTGCACAGTAACAATAAGGAATTTCTACATCAGCTAATACATCATCTGAATTACTTTCTACCAAAGAAACAGTCCCCATCAAAGTGGGAGTTCTGTGGACTTTCCAGAGTAGCTGAGACTTTGTGAAGGACAGAGAGATAATGTTTAAGGTGTCTCTGACCCTAAGGTGAAGGTAGAACCTTGGGCTGCTGCGTGTAAGGCGCACGCTGGTTCTCCTGCCTCTCTGACCTGCCATGCACCTGAGTCCCAGACTCATGCACCTGGAACTCCCAGACTCATGCACCTGGAACTCCCAGGCTCCACAGGCCAGGGACTCTGCTTCTGATTGTGGCCTCCCCTAATATCAAGAGGAACTCTGCATATGCTGCCAGCCTCCAGCAGAGTCTCCTACCTGACCTCTGAAGACGTTCCGCCCACACCTCAGGCCACCATTAGGCAGAACCCCTGCTTTTTTTGGGACGCGGTAGAAAGGAAACTTGATGATTGAATCATTGATGATTAAATTAAAAACTCATTAAGATTTCTACATCGCACAATTCCAGCCTTGGAAGGCTGCAGGGCTCCCAGGTGGGGCATTTTTGAATCCCGGCGACTGTGGTGCAGCAGATAGGGCAGTCAGCAGTAGTCTACAAACCCCAGGGTTGGTGGTTCTCTTCCCGGTTCCCCCTGATTACTGGCCATATGTTGGTGTGTCCCCGGACAAGGCACTAAACCACGAACCCCTGGCACCTCAAAGGGGCAGCTTGTCCACATACATATGTTCCTTATATTTTTTCTTCACTACATTTATTCGACAGCTTTAGTTTTTTTTTTTTTTTGCAGATATATAAGCAGATAATAAATGACAACGTGTTATTATGGATTAATCACCTGTCAGTATGTGAAGTTAAAGTTAAAGCAGCTCCACCTTTACCAGCTGCTGTTTTTGTTCCACACCAATATAAAACTACAGAAACACAGATTGTTTTATTACTACAACGTTTTCTTTGACGGATTTTGCATATTTGAAAGTCTGACGAACACACCTGGACTAGACTCATCAGCACCATCGAATTCCATAGTGTTAAAAATACATTGTTTTCTTATCGGAGTACTTTTGCTCTTTAAGCTAAGTGGGGATTTGCAGTGGTGTTCTGCAAGCTGCCAGGCAACACTGAGGTGATGGCAAGACGTCGCAGGAAATGACTTTTTTTAAATTATTTTTATGGTTTTCGTTTTTGTTGCTTTCTTTCTGGGAATCATACAAGTGTTTCTCAGAACGTCAAACTGTTCCCGTTGGAAATCAATTAGTATTACATAATATTTTCTTTTTTTATTGCAACATACAGTGTTTGAACAGCAAATGAGTTCAGATGGAGGCATTTTAACACCTGAAAATGCTTCTTCGAGTGGAGAATGACAGGTGATCTCTGCTTGTCTGACGCATGCACAAGGAAAGAAGTAAATACATTCTCATTACTTACTTGTGAGCTTCACTTAAACAAATTAATCAGTACGAGTGTGTGACGCCCAATGTTTGCGCAAACTCCTTCATCCATCTACCTCTATTGTATTTGGGTTGAGGCAGAATTTTCTCAAGTGGACACGTGGATTTCTCAAAACCTGTGCACACTAAACAGAAACCGACCTAATAAAGAAAGTGTGCAGAGCAACTGAAGCCCATTTACAGTGTAACTGTCTAAACATAAGACAATGCAGTCCAACAAGTTTTACTATAAAAGGGGCTCACACAGATGAGTTCAGTGAGGGCAAATGTGTGTCGTTAGTAGGAAAACAGAGGTACTGATCCTGCATGAGGAATCATTCTGAGTTCAACTCGGTAATCCCAAGTGAATCACTTTGAGACAAAGCTGGTAACACGTCGCCACAAACTGCATTCCTGCTGGCTTGTGGGTGTCCCTGCATTGTTCGCTTCTATGTCATGGTGTCGCGTTTATCTCCAGTGCTATGAGTGAGCTCACACATAAACGCTACACGACACACAAAGAGTGAGGTCAGCAACATGACCTGCAGCTGAAGCAAGAAAAGAAAAATCCCTACTCGACTTTGTCCAAGTTTCACTTTCAGTGTGGCTCCACTCCATTGTTCGTGATAACAACTTCTAATGAAGTCTTAAGTCCAAAATACACAATCGCTGTTGACACAACATGGGTGTTTGCGCAGTGTCAACAGCGATGGCAACATTTCTCAATCCAACATCTTTCACTTGCACAACTGTTCACTCAATTTTCCAGAAACATATAAAGCACACAAGCAGATCTATCACAGGTTGTAGGATCATCTTCTGTGACATCAGAGCAGCCTCTCGTTCAGCAGACATGTTGCTGCTGTACCTGCAGCCGTGCTCCTGTGACGTAGGTGTAAATAACAGTCCTGTAAAACGGCTTTACGCCCTGAAGCTCCTGAACATGTCACAACACCCACACTGCTGTCGATTCTGTATGCAAAAGGGCTCAAATAAAGCTGCCTGCATCCTGCTCATATGCTCTTTTTATACTCAGTACAACTTGAAACCTGTGGATCTCCAATAAATTCTGTTCATCTATACAAATTATTTTTCATCTGTGTGTGATCCTTTCTTAGCGGCAAGGCTGATTGTACAGCCAGTCGTGAAAGACATCACCTGGGGGGAGGGGTCACTGTAAAAAAAGATGTTGGATATCTAAGGTGTCAAATATCTTGATAGCACTGATAACACCAGTATTTCAATATGACTGCAGTTCATTGTAGCTCCAAATAATCCACATTCAACAGTTGAATCCTTAAAAGGGTTCAACTTAGGCTGCATGTGGCACAGACAAAAGTATAGTTTTGGATTGAGACAGCGAATCACATTGCTCAAACGTTATTTTATTTGGTTACAGGAGGAACCAAATTAAACTCACAACATCCACCTGAAAGGCAACTCCACACCAAACTGCATGTGCTGCTCGAACCTCACAGGGCTTCAAAACAAATTAATAGACTCTCTGTTACGTTGTTACTTAATTCGGCGTCTTTCTTATTTAATTTCAGTTTATTTATGAGAAATAATTCAACTACAAAAACAGTTAAAGTGGAGGTTCATGCAAACTGATGCAGTTAGAAGTGACTGTACAGAGTTAGACCACTTGATACCCGGATATACTGTACAAGTGGACAACCTGCGTGAGACAGAAATACGACAAGCCCGCACGTTTTTCCAGGTGTTAAACATGACGCCGCTCAAATCTAACAGCGTTAAATCTCCGTCTGTGACATATGAGAAAAGTTTCGGCTGCTCAGTAAAGTCACTCACTCCATCTGCTCCTGATGTTCGCCAGCGCGGCTCGTTTCGTCCTCGGTATCCTTTGGCTCATCGCTGCTTTAATCCGAGGTCCTCTCATCTATTCTCCGCAACAAGCTCAGTGACACGACCGCGGCTCCTCAGCGTCTCCATACCCGCACACAGACTGCAGCCCGGCGCTCGCTGCTCCGCGGAGTGAGCGTGTGTGAGCGGTGCCCCTCCGTGCTGCGTTCAAGTCATGAGCGAGAAGCGGGTAATCGGGCATTTCCTGCTGTGTTTTTTTGTTGTTGTTTTTTATTTAATCGGTCTAGTCTGTATTGTTCCAAACGGGAAAAGGTTGTTTTTTTCTGTCACTAAAGTGAAGTAAAACAGTCACACGTTGTGTTAAATGAACAATCTGCCATTAATTATAGAAGAAAAAAATAAAGACGAGTTTGTCATGACAAAAATGGTAAGTCAAAATGATGAGATACAAATTTAAAATGATGAGATGACAAGTCAAATTTTTACATACTAAGAACATTATCACATAAAAAGTCAAATTTATGAGAGTGGCCAAGTCAAATCTCTGACTTTTTATGTCATAGTGTTCTTTTGACTTGTTATCTCATCATTTTAAATTTGTATCTCATCATTTTGACTTAACACCAAAAGTTTGAATTTATCTCATAATGATGACTCATCATCATCAATCATGACAAACTTTTCTTCTTTCTTTTTTTCTTCTAGTGGCAGAAATGGACTTCCATGACAGAAGAAACTCTCTGATAATATCTTGAAAACAACTCAGCGCTGCAGGTCTGACTTCTAACTAAAAGATCTTCTAGAAGTTAATGAGCAGACAGTGACTCAGGCTGCTTGAGTTGGCCAGAATAGCTTTTGCTTTCCCATGAAAGAGCTGAATCAGAATTACTTTAATGAATTTTACATTAATGCAGGTTAAGATTTATGGGAAATGTCGTTTAGTATTGTCAGTGTGTAAATCATCTACTGCTTAGAAAATAAAACTGCATGCCAGTCTGTCCTGTCAGCTAGGTCGGGGGTCCTAGAGAGTTGTAGTCCTGCTTGTTTTGCACTTTTCTCTGCCCTTCTCACTGTTGATTACCTGGATCAGGTGTGTTCAGCCAGTCAGAAGCTGTAAGTGCAAGGATGGCTGGAAAACGAGCAGAGCTGCGGCTCTCTAGGACCAGGGTTGCCTACCCCTGAGCTAGGTAAACAGCAGTTTAAATTAGAGATAGAGGTTTCTAGGGAGCCAGTTCTAGCTGTCACTGGGTGAGAGGCAGGGTACAACCTGGACATGTCACCAGTCTATCACACACAACCATTCACACCTACGGGCAATTTAGAGTCGCCAATAAACCAGGCAGAGTATGCAGAAAAAACCCATGCAGGTACGGGGGGGAACATGCTAACTCGCCCAGAGGATTCAAACCCAGGTTCTTCTAGTGGTGAGGCAACAGTACCTGGTGGTCGCTTGTGTGGCCAGAGATTTTCCAGGAGTGGACACGTAGGGGTTGTGGCCACCTGTGTCCACCCCTTGTTTGTGCTAACGTTTACCATAATGCAACACAATATACAGCGTACAGTACACATTGCCACTGTATACTATACCAACATCATTTAGAAAGCTCCTCCGGCACCATGAAGGACACTGTACGATTTGTTCCACTGACTTAATTGACACATCTAATGGGCCACACGGTGCCCATGTATGACTATGGTTGGATGTTACTCCTCATCTGGTGGCCGAACAGTTAACGAAAGAGCCAGTGACAGTGAAGAATGAATGAAACTGATGCTGTGACTCGTGAGCACTGTTTAGGATGCCATGCTTTGACTTTTCTGTTTAATGCTCATGTTACGGTGTAACATACCTGTTTTCGTCACCTCATCTTCATCTGGGACTGACTCTAGGATTAAAATGTAAAAGAAAAATGAGAAATGACATTAAAAGCTGTGACCAGATAGTGGTCTTCAACATAGCTATAATTACTGTCGTGACTGTGGCAGATGTATGATAGTAAGAGAAGTTTTTATCATTTACTCTTTCTCGATGTCTCTCGGACTGATGAAAAAGACAGCAACCCTCTCCGCCGTGTAAATCCAGTCTCTTCACAGTGCCTTCCTGCAGAAAATTCACATTGACATATGTTCATTTAAATAAAATAGTCTCAAGTCTTTTTAAATCACTGTAAATGGGTGTTACGTGATTCTCTGTCTTACTTTTAATACGAAGAGATGAGAAGCTGAAACTCCTCCTTGCGTTTGGAGACAGTGGCTTCTCGAAATTCTGAAAGAAAATGGAATAAAGGTACATTTAAATGAAATAACAGACTAAGAGGTAAATTATACAAATGAATTTTGGGGACTGGGAAGAACAAGATGATTAATTTTCTGCTTTACCAGCAAAAGAAATAAGAATGAAACTTCAGCTTCAACATATTTAATAACTAGATTACTAAAACGTTAAGTTTATGGTCAGTCGGGCAAATTAACACAGCAACACTGTTTGTGTCTTCAAATCTTTCACCGGTAAAAAATAAATGACATTAAATTGCGCCATCAGAAACATCAGGTTCAAGGGGAGATTATTGTATCAGCTAAAATAAGAACTTTGTTAAAGTTAGAAATCCTGGTCATGGGTTAAACAAAACCAGTACTGAGTGTTGAAATGGGAAACAAGTGTAGGTCTGCCATGTTAAAATCAAATGTTAAATGACCCGTCAACCCACACAACCTCCAGACGTGAACAACGTCACTTAATGCAGTCATACTTAAGACAGCTGCAAGACAAATTTGACACTTAGACAGATGTTGTCTTGTAGCACGTTGAGGACAATTTCGTATATGAGCTGCTACTAAATGAATGTAATTCTAGCTTCCGGCCACCAGTGACAAAACCGAGCGCACTGCTCCAAACAGTGTGCGAGGAATAAATCCTGCAGCATGTTTAATTTGCATTTGATTATTTGCATTTACCTGCACAGAAGAGACTCTTCGAGGTCTCAGTAAATCAGGTTTTTGTTTATGCTCCCCCAGTAGTAAAAGAAGACTGCCTGACATTCCAGCATTCTTTGTGTAAAAACTGTTATGAACCCTGAGTGACTGAAATATTTAGACTCTGGAAGAGGACAGGGACATAGCTGCCTTCCAGCTGGGAGTAAGCCACTGTCCCAAGTGAAGGAAGTCAAGTATGTTGTTCACAATTGAGGATGAAGTGCATTGAGAAGGATCCTCAGTTCACTGGTTGATCTACAGAATGTTCCAGCCGTCAGACATTGACTAACATAATTCGACTGTTGGGGACAGACTTAGGAATGCAGTAACGAGCTCTGGGTAGAACTACTGTGCCCTCCCATTTAAACACGCCAGCTGACTTGGTTCTGCTGCCTCCCTGTTTTTTTGCAGCCCATCCCACTGGGAGGAGATCCCAGACTCAGAGAGCATTGGAGGAAATTCCCATATGTCCTGGGAATGTTTTTGGATCCCAGTGATGGCATGGCATGGAAGAAAAATGTTTGCAAATGCATAACTTGCTACCACCATTACACAGGCACACAAAATAGACAGACGGATGGAGGTACCAGTGTGGAATCTTGCTACTCTCACCACGCGGAGGTCAGATGTTCAAGTAGATATTTAAAGGCCATGATTTCTGCTTTGTCCCCAGACTAAGAAGCATATTGACTGTATATTTTGGTGATCCTATAGTGACAACATATTCTGTAGCAACCAAAATAATCAGTGCAGCTCTTGAAACACATTTTAAACATCACTGTACATCCCTACTTTTATTTATTTATGAGAGTTAAATTGGTCTACAGTAAACTGGTTTGTGCTGACCTCGGTGTACAGATTCAGTCTCTACTTGGCTTTAACATTTAGTTTGCCCTGCTGTGACCTTTAAAAGTTAAATTTAAAATAGTTTACATATAGGATTCTATCTTTAGTACCATGAAGCCACTTTGGTTTGATCAGCTTTTAATTGGACCACTGACACTGATTTGAATACTCAGCTCATGCTGCTTGTACTGTACGTAAACATTAGTGGATCTGCATGGGAAGACACTGCAACTATTTATAGGCAGAGAAAATGGCAGGACATGACAATGCCCTATGGGAAAACTCCCCTGCAATGTAAAACACCAGTGTACGAATGGAATGCATCAAGGAAGGGTTAGTGGAGCATAGAATAAGAGTTATTGGTTTGTTTAAGTAGTAAAATAAGGTTCTGCTTCTGCTTTTGACATTATTAGTGTAAATGACTTCAACATTTGCAGCTTTGTCAGTCGTTGAGCTTTTCTGGGAAAAAGTCTCCTGCACAGGAAGCTATGAGTTTTATGTTTCTAGTTTGTTTTCAATGAATCAAAAGAGAAACTGAGTAGTGAGCTTGAGCAGAGGAAAAAGCAAAGAGCGCCACCTACATGAAGTCAAAGTTCAAGAGAAAACACACCTCAGTAAGCTGACTGAGCCTGACTGGTTCTCAGAGAACCTGCAGTAAAACATCACTGAAATCAGTGTTTATCAAAAATGGCGATCGATCGATTGTCCCAACATGGTCTTGGGGGGGTCATCATCAGCAATTAGTTAAGCTTTACTGATCACACCTCCATCTCCATAGCAAGATTTGTAAAGATCAGATACTATTGTAACTGCTAACCTGTCTACCAAACCTCTCCAAGTGATCCAAAATGAAGCATCAAGTGTCATTTTCAATCAACCAAAAAGGGCACGTAACACCACTGATCGTATCTCTGCACTGGCTTTTGTTGACTGCCTACATGAGGTTCAGATTTTACAATCAATCTCACACGTCACAACAAAAGATGAGCTGCCTGACTTTGACAGAACTGAAATATGTCTGAATTACCTCCCTTGCTACGAGTGTTAACCACTTAACAATGAGTGGTTAACACTAAATATTGAAACACGTCTGACATTTTGCTATCCTTTGACTTTCAGTTCCTGATTGGCTGAAAGTTTTCTGATTAAGCCTTCATATAAAGAACATCCATCCATCCATCCATCTTCATCCGCTTATCCGAGGTCGGGTCGCGGGGGCAGCAGCTTCAGCAGGGATAC
>JAUMHL010000028.1:2208608-2238104 GCA_032362345.1 Sandelia bainsii
CCGACAACAGAGCTCCTAGGATCACTGGGACACGCAAACCCCTCCACCACGATAAGGTGGCGGTTCAAGGAGGGGTATAAAGAACATATAACTTTGATTTGCAACCTATAATTAAAAAAACACACCAACTCTTCTAAAGTAAACAGATTTGTGTTTAATCTGTGCACAGAAGTGAAATGTAAGAACTATGTATTGACAGACAAACGTTTGAATCATCCACTGAGCACTTGCAACATGCTCGGGTAGAAGATGCATTCAGTGCATTTACTGCAACTTTATGACAGTTTTCCAGCTGTGGTTGCTTAGCCCAGGTTTTGGTTTTGATCTCTGCTTAGACACAATAGTGTCAAACCTCACAACCTTATTGTGAATGTAAGACTCCAGGAAGTTTTGCAGAGTTGCTGTGGCTGAACTGGTCTTAGTCAAGCAATATTTTCAGCACGTACAAGGCTTCCACTAAAACCACAACGTATCGTTTTTACACTTTGTGCAGATAGAAGATACAGATGCTTTAGAAGTGTTGGTTGACTGAACTTTAAACCGAGTCGGACAAGCTGTTTCCCCCTACTTCCAGTCTCAGTGCTTAGCTAGGTTAACCTCATCTGGAAAGATCAGAGCATAACACACAGACTTGAGATTTACTATATGTTGACCTTCAATCTAATTGTACTCTCAGAAAGAAAACAAGACCTTTTCCCCCAACAAGACAGACATAATGCATGCTCCTCAAACTAAGCAGACACTATAATCACATCTGAGCCCCACAGAGAGGCCGGTCCAGCTGTTGCCTCTAAAAGTTCGCTCCCGCCGTGGTCGTTGGGATGCTTTAGGGCCTGTACACACTTGTCCTTCCTCGTACTTATTAACTTCAAAGGCCAGATGGTCTCAGCAAACCTACAGTGTAGTGACCACACCTGTAAGTGCACAATGCATTATTGTTGTTGTTGTGTGTTGACTTTATCACTGACACACACACATTTATGACAGACAAAATTGCAATGTGATTCTTTTGCTTATCTCTTCAACTCCAATAAAATAAGGTAAGTTCTTCAGCACCAAGGTTGGATTTCCAACCTGGCGAAGTAGACAAATGGTCGAGTGGACAAATGAATATCAATAAACACTCAAACTGTCCAACTGTCGTTCTGCAGTACTTCACTAAGTACAATTTAATGGTAATACTTTTGAATGCAGGACTTTCACTTGTAACTGTGATCCTGAGTATTTCTGTTTCAGTTAAGGTTACATAGTGTTACATTTGTGGTATTATGCTTAATTTTGGGGGATTATATTTTATTCAGGTGCTCTATGGAAACAAGATTATGAGTTTCAACTTAGAAACATGCAAATCTATGTTAAAATGTCTCTTTATGCAATAGCTCCTCTGGCCTCGACACTAAAAAGTCTCATTTGAAGTGCAGTGAACAGACAAAAACATGGCTCAAAGTCTGTTGCTGGCCTGTAACTGTATTTGTTGTTGTTTTATGGTTTCATCTTTGGGAAAAGGAAATAAATTTAAATTTTCTCCACAGTCAAAACAACACTTGAGTGAGACACAACCCCTGCATGAACACTTGAACTAGTGCTAGCCGTGAGCGGAGTGGTGGCAGATAACCTGAAAGAATGGACGGGATAGCTTACGTAGCAGGTGTAGGAGCCCAGAAAGAATGGACAGTTATGAATTTCCACACAACCCGATGTCAACCATTGCAGCATTTTGAAAATGGGCCTCTGACTATGTGTAACATACAAATTCTGTAGTGATAGGCAAATGTAGTTACAGTAAAAATACTCATTATGTTCTGTATTATTGTCACTGATTTATCAACACATTCAGTATTTGGTTCAACACTTGGTTCAATACTTCATTTAATGTTGAGCAGTGTAATCTGAAACTAAAGTCTTTTCCATCTCACCCGAACCTCCATCATCTTAACCGTCTGTTTAGGGTTGCAGGTGTGCTGGAGCTAATCCCAGCTGTCATTGGGTGAAAGGTGACAACGATTCATGCTCACATTCATGCCTACGGGCAATTTAGAGTCTACGTGGGAGGTGACAGCCACCATGCTGCCCAGGAACAAACCTGAGAACATTCACACCAGGAGTTGGGGTTGAGGGCCTTGCTCAAGGGCACCACACTGGCGCTGATGAGGGAGTGGACAAACGCTGCTTTTCCAAACGTCCCACATAGATTTTTATCCTGCCAGTCTGGGGACTGAACTGGTCACAAGCTAAACTAAAAACCTACAGTACATGTATTATTGCAGTGTGCTGTAGATATTCTTATATATTTGCAATATAAATGCAAATAAATAAATACATTTGAATTAAGTTAAAAAAATCTCATAAAATAATGTTTTGTATTGAAAAATAAGAAGAAACTAAATCTATAGTTGTTAGAAAATGCAATGGAGTAAAAAGTACAGAATGTCCCATTGGAAGCATGGTGAAGTACAGTTACCTCAAAACAGTACTTTAGAGTACAGATATATACCATGAAGATCAATCTTATGGGAATACAGAATGTGTGGGGAACAACATAAGTCACAATTACCACAACTACGTTGTAAACCACTAACAAATACAAACGGAAAGTAGGATGAGTGAGGAATTCTAAAAGTAAGTGTTGTGTATCACTCATACAGCAATAGTGTGGTGCAAACAGTGGAAATCAATCAGTAGGACCCAAAATATAATAAACATAAAATGATTAACTCTTATGTATTTATTTTTAACAATAAATACAGTTTCAGTAAGAAATCTGTAATCAGTTCTACATTTTTACTAAGTTTCCCCAGCTTGGGACGAAAAGGCTTATCTCATCTCATCTTTACAGAAACACTAAAGTGATGTTTCACTGCACAGACACTTTCTTGCTGTCACAGGTGCAGGATGTTGCAATAGCTAAGTAGAACACTAGATAAATTTAACCCCCTCCCCCAGGAATCAACATCAGAATCGACTGCACTTTTTACCACAGGAAGTAAAAGTTAAGATCAAAGTTCTCTGTTCCTCCCGTCATGTGATATTCACAGGAAACGTCAGTTTCTCAAATGTTTTCCTAGTAAAGTCTGTGAAACGTCACAGTTTTCTGTTCTGATTTCCTCATTGTCACTGAAGGTAACGCTGCAACTTAATCCAACACTGAATTCAATGAATCTTTGGTAAAGTGCCTGAAAGCATCACGGGAATCACAGATGAGGATACAGTAACATGTGGTGCAGATTTAAAAAAAGAACCACAAACAGCACGGTTTAAAAAAGGATCAACACACACACCTGTGTTTGCTGTGACGTCTTCTCCATTTGTCCTGGCTGAACACACGAGAGAAATGTTCTTTTCCCCACAGTCAACGTGCTGACATAACTCTGATGTTATTTCTTCTCCAAGCTCATGCAGTCGCCATTAGTGGCAGTGAAGAGGCAAGTGCACATGTATGAAGAAGCGCTCTTCTTTTAGTCTGCGGTTGATGGACTTCAGTCTCAGACTGGGATTTCCTCTTTCAGTTTTAAAGCAGAGAACAGTGACATAGACGACAAAGCATGGGTGTGTACATGTGACCGTTTGTACAGGGAAACCTGTTTATCAGCTTTTGAAACCAGTTTGGATAATGATTAATATTCAGTCTACAAACCAGACTCAGATTTGTGTTACCAGAATGAATTCTCAGTGTGTAGTTTTATCCCCATTTATGTTTTTTAAGGAGAACTTGTACATTGATCCTTTAACAGTTAAAAAATCAAAACATAAAAAGTAAAAAATGCAATGTCTTAAAAGACAAGCATGTGTGACAGGAGATATTTAAAACCTGAAAAATATTGTATCTTTGATTATTCTCTATTCTGATGTTGAAAGCTGCAGCTGCAACAGGGCGTCCAGTTAGAAATAGCACAGTCACAGTTCTTAGCTGGGGGGGTTTAATCATAAACGTGTCCTCATTCAGCTGAACTGCTGCTTAGAAGGTGTGTAAGGACAGTAAATGAAACAACAGAACATAGATGTTACACACCTCAATACGACTGTGATAATGAAAAGAAATGGTGAGTAATAACATGTGATAATAATAAGAATAATAATGAATGATAACACACAAGCTGTGTCTCATTTCACATGCTTAACCCGTCTTAAATATGATTGTAATTACCACCTTCTCTCAAACAATATAACTAAAACACACACTTACATTTGTTGTATGCACACAGTGGTCAGCACAGCAACAGACTGATGCAGCTGAAGCCCCAAACACAAATTATGTAGTTGTAGTTGTAGTAGTAGTAGTAGACAGAAAAACTGTATAATATACTATACAATAAGAATCCTCTATAAACTACGTCACATAAAAGATTCTGTAGCAGCAAAATATTAATCAAATAAATTAAATTAAACAAATACAAATTGTTCAGAATCACCCCAGTCCAGTTCAGCTCCAGTAAATCAGCATCATCTAGTGCAAAAACTGATCCAGTACTGAATCATCCTGGACATTTACAGCATGAGTACGATCACATTTCATCGAGTCTAAGAGGTAAAAGAATTGTGTAAAGGAAATAATGAACCCTGCTGGAGTCAGACGCAAAACACAGTCTAAGGTGGCTCAAAATACAAAAAATACCAGTAGTTGATATCTGATACACTTTACTACTTGTTAGCATATAGAGTAAACAGAAAAAATATGATGTCCTGTTCGATTTCTGGCCTGAATTATGAGCTCAGTCCATTTCCCAGTCTGTATAGAAATGTAGGTTCTGTGTGTCCATCATGTCAGTTTTATAGTGTAGAGTGATACCAGTTAAATCCACATCATGCTAGAATAATAATTCCTCATCGTAGCAACAGATGTTGGAGATTTGGACCCAAATATGCTCTCAGCCAGACAAGTACACAAGAGACAAGAGTGTTTTAGTGCAGGGGTAGGCAAACACAGCTGCCGTGCACACACAGCTACTGTAACAATACTGTGGACATTAAGGCAGAAAACAGCAGTAGGATGTGGGTTTTGGTTGTGTGCTGGTAATCCGCAGAATGATGCAGGAAGCAGGAGATGAGTGTGTGTACAGGTGAGCAGTCTGACCAAGAGAGACACGAGAGCTGTGAGGTGAAACACAGCAACAGGCTTCAGTCTTCTGATCTAAAAATATACTGCAGCAAACTCACTTTTCATTAGTTCACTACGGGCGGAGGCTCTTCTTCTCATATCGCTCAAGATATTCACACTTCACAGGAAAAAGGTGGGTTTCTTCCTTCCAAAACCTTCTGCCACCGTTTCCACAAACGATTGCAAAGCAAAAGCATGTATGCAGAGTTTCTCCTTATCTGATCGAGTGCTGCTCACTCACAAAACAAAAAATGGTAAAAATAAGTAAATAAAAACAAAAACAACTCTATTAAGTTAATATTCAGACTCTTTTAGCTCTGTTTTTGGTCTCTGCCAACTCATCCACTACAGCATCTCCGGTCTCTAATTGTGCCTGTCTGCAGTTTGGTGCCAAGCAGGAGGCGTAAAGTGGATTCATTAAAGCTTTTCCACTGAAAACAGCTGCTCCCTGCACCACCTGAAAAAATGAACCAGCAGCCAGTCATCACACATTCTGTAAACTCACTCTGTGCGTTTTATTCTTCTGCACAGGCTCTGGGTGAACTTGAAAGACTGATCAGCTTTTCTCGCTCTTTCCTTCCTCTTCTTTCTTTCTTTCTCTTACCTTCTTCAGAAACCACCAGGGTGTGTGTGATAGTATGATGATAAGGTTTGTTATGTTCTTAAGCAACACATGACCTTTTAATGTGGTTCATTTTAATAGATTGGATCTATTGGCAGAATGAATGATATTATGTAAATCAGTGGCTGTTTTGCAACTGAAGAGGATGTCCATGCACTGTGGGCTTGTGCTGCACAGTTTAAACACTCTGCAAACACCAATAAATCAACATTGCTGTTCCAGTGCTTTTAGAGGGGGCTGTATCCCTCCAGAGGTCTGTGTCAGATTTGTTTTCCTCTGTTACGTGAGGTCACATGACGTCCAGCTACGAGACAAAATAATCTTCCCCATGTAGGTTCTGCTCATTGGTCCCCGTCCTGCAGCTTCTCTTTTCAAAATCACTCTGTGTCAGTGTTGAACACTGGGGACATCTAGTGGATTAATGTGACAATACGCTGTGATTCAAGAGATTTCAGGTCTGAACTATAAAACCAGACTTACTCTACAATTATTACTGACACCACTGTCCTAGGATTTCAGTTTTCAGAGCAGCAGATGTTGTCGAGTCACTTCAGATAAATATGAATAATTTTAGCTTACACCTGTGCAGAGCTTTAAAGACACTTACAGTCAGTTGCCATCCCATCCTCCATCGCTCCTCATATAAACATTATGCAAACTTATTTTTAAATATGACATAGTTCTCTCTTATAACTGCAGAGACTTCATATCATAACCATATCTGCAGAGACCGTACAGTAAGTCTGTCATTTCTCCCTTTAAGTTCAGTTATACAAACACATCATATCCAGACTGATAACCAAACGGGAGTAGGTCACATCAGACATATAATCTCTAACGTACAGGATGTTACACGATGCGCAGCCTGATATCAATTCCAAATTTCATAGCATTGATTTTTCTTACTCAAGGGCAAAGTCGGACCTTCAGTGTGATAATATGTTCACTCTGATACGACAGCTAAAAGTGGAAGGTTTCAGCCAATTTGTTCAACATATAAACATGAAAAGGAGCAAAAATGAACTCAGAAATTTCCCTGCAGTAAAACAGCTCTAACCCCAGAGCCATTATATCTGCCTAAATATCCGTCATTTTGCTTTTTATTTTTATGCAAATTTGAGAAAGAAGAGATCATATTCATCCTACTGAGGAGGTACAGTGATTTACTACTGCACATGCAGCACTGTTCAGTTCCCTTTGACATCAGAGGATGCACAGTGTTTGTACTGCATATGTACTTTATGATAAAAGAGTAATTTTCAGTGCATTGTTCCAGTGCACTGACCGTCCATATATCTGCTCTGTAGCGCGACTGCACTGCAAAGGAGAGAAGACAAAGCCACTGTTGGTGCTGTCGTTTCTGTTTCCACAGGTCGTCTGTGCAAAGTATGCAGTGTTATTGCCAGGAGACTTCACCACCTCCTCTCACATGCCTGTTTTTGAGATGTGAGCTTAAAATGTCAGCCACTAGAGGGCACTATCAGGAGTGGTATTTACACTGATGCAAAATGTAAATTCACACCTCTTCAAAACAACCATACAAATACTTATATAAGATATGAAACGATATATAAAAATGTTACTTTCATTTGGGTAAAATCCAAAATCCAAATAATGTTATTATGATAATGTCATATCTCTTCAGGCGGATGTGTTCCTGCCTGTCACTCATCCTGTGCCGATAGACCACATCAGGACGTCACTCAGAGCCGCACAGTCTGGACACGCTGGAGAAACGGGTCACAGACAAGCTCTAATCACAAAGTCCTTGTCCCACATGTTAGTGTTTCATCTTGTCTGTGGCACAAAACCACGACACGTAGTACATCGAAGATAAATCTTACATAATGCATATTGGAGTTCATCAACATCAGAACCCATCAGACAGCATAGATGCACCTAAAGACAGCTCTGGTGTGTTTTCTGCTCTATTATCATCACTGCAGACTGACTTTAAGTGATATTATCTGTTTGTAACATCTTAGTAATCTTATGATTTGTTGACCCCTTCATCCGCCCCGGCTGGAGGCAGTGATGCTGCTCAGTCACTGTGCAGTTAGTGGCCACTGCAGGACGCCTCCAACTGCAAATAAGGTTGGTTATTGCAGGTTCTGCAAGTACCTGTAGAAGAAAAAATAATTCCACAACAAGTAGTAAAAAGAACACGCTCTAAAACTTACTTCAAGTGCAAAAATTACAAGTACTCCATGAGAAACTGATTTCACACCGACTGATAAAATAAACACTGTTGATCTTGATGCGGTTGATAAAATGAGTCTAGTCCAGATTTGTTGCCTCATAAATAAGATTTCTGCAGAAATCTAACATGTTCACGTCTTATTAAATTTAATTCATGAACAGATACAAAAACCTGATTTCAGATCATTTACTTCAAAAAATCATCAACATTTATTTCACTTCTTCTATTCAGAAACTGTCTCTTTAGTTAGAAGCACTAAAAACATAATGTTTGAGCTGCAGAGCAGAGAAATGAAACTTTTCAAAAGTGAGAAATATTTATAGTTATTAAAGAAATATATTAAATAAAATAATTGTAATTAATTTCATATTTGTGCTTGTCAAAGTTGAAAAACATGATATGGAAAATTTTCTAGTAATTATTTAAAATAAGAACCAAATGTCTCTAATTTTAACCACTTTATACACAGTCACATGGTTAAATCATAATAAATCATAATAATTTTCTAGGACAATATAGTTTCTATGATATGGACCAATTTAATCATAATTATCATTATTATTATTATTAACTGGATAACTGAAGTATTTTACAGTATTAGATAATACAGTGATGTAAAATACTAATATTTATGAAACCTTGAAGTGATATCGAGTGTTAACATCTTTACACTTTAATTAAACACTAAGCTGTTTGCCCCTTTTGCCCCAAAGCCCAGTTTAATTTCTTAGAATTATAGTCAGTGCCCAGTATTTAGAGAAATATATCAGAATATCACAATCGTGGATCTGTAACATTAACAATGTTTTAAATGTTTGAATCTTCTGATTTCTGACAGCAGGGAAGACGATGCTGCAGCTCTCATCACACGGTGCAGGCGGGGGTAGTTCAGGTTCTCGAGGGCCACTGCCCTGCTTGTTTTATACTATACCTTCCCCACCCGCTGCTGATTACCTGGATCAGGTGTGATCAGAAGCTGGATGATACCACCTCAGCTTAGGCACACAACCATGTCAAAGGTCGAACCTGATTGCCTACACTGACATTTCAGACTTGTACCATTGGTTATATGAAAAGTATTTAACAGAATATAAAGATAAAATAGTAGAAAATAAAACCTCATTGACAAGCATTAAAGAATAAAAAGGGTCATCTACGGCAGCTGTTCTCAGAGTAAAAACAGTTTATTCCTGCAACAAAGTGGCCAAAATAATCAGTTACTGCATGTTTAGTGTTGCAGAGAAAACCCTGATAAGTGTTTTCTAATGCTAATAAATCTTTTTTTTTAAAGTTTCTCTGAAGTGTTAGGCTGCCCTGGTTTCCTCTGTGGGGGAGCTGAGCGTCAGTAAAACCTCCTGAACTAAAGAGCACTGTCCACACACAGTGTGCGACTGGCAGCCTGCACTGAAGGTCCAACTCAGGCTGTTGACACCGGTCACGGTCACGGTTCAATGAGACGGCAACAAAGCTGAGCAGGTGCTGGGTGGTTGGAGGCCAGTTTTTCTCTCACTTGCTGAATCAAACATGAACACTGCAGATAAGAACTTCGAGTCCAGGACCACAGACACGACAGAGAGCGACTGAGAACACAGTAGTCTCGCTGTGAAACCACACCAGACTTTTCTTGTTGAGCTGTTTTCACTGCAGCGAAGATGCTGCTCATACAGATCTGATCTTTTATTAAAAATGGGACGTGGCCCAATTTGATGGACGAGATTAGGTAATAATGATCTGTTTTAACTAATGCTGAATATTAATGGTACAGATTTCTTAACAACCTTTATTGTTACCAGTGTTTAAACCCTATAATATCCAGGCTCCATATTGTAAGTCACCCTCTGCACACCCCCACACTACACCACTCATATACACGTCCAATTATTGCTTCTTTTTGTTTACTTCAGTCATTTTTGCTAAACTATCGTCCCGTTGTTGGAGGGACGGACCCACTGTTGTTCCAAAACATACTCCCTCATTTGGTGTTTTAGTGATGGTGGTGCTGTGCAACACACTGGGTCCAAAATCTCTTGTAGGTCTTCAGTTGGGTTAAGACCTGGTGACCTGCTGTAACGTAATGATCCAGTGACCACCGTCGTGTCTTAATGATGTTTGATAGAAATGTTTCATCACAGAATAAATGATTGTAATGATTTGCAATGACTCTTCCCTCTGAGTGGACCCAAACAAACCATGCAAACAAAATAACTATAGAGCCACCGGATCCCCTCATCGTAGGGGTCAGGCATTCCTTTCATTTGTCACCCCTCTGTATGTTGTTCTGAATAGTTCAGGTGTCAGTTTGACCTCCACAGGATGAGATATTGCTTGATGGGAGATGCTGCCAGCTCTTCAGCAGAATCACACATTGTGTTATTGGTCCAGGTTGGGTGAGTTTGCAGCTGCACCGCTGCAGATATGACCCTGCTGATATGGCAGCAGGAAAAAGGAGAGCATCCAGATCCTTCAGCAGCCTTGGCAGAGAGATAGTATGCAGCCTCGCTGAACTCCCGCAGTCAGGGGCAGGTGGACCTGTTGACAGTCTATTCAAATAACAGGCTGGGGCACACATAAACAGCAGGCAGACAAAATGTTGGTGAGTGTAAAATCAAGACCGAGTTTCAGAGGGTTAAATAGTGCAGCTAATTTAACTGTGAAATATCAGTACAGCCTATATAAGTCAGAGTGTGTTCAGCTTGGTAAAGATGGCATTCTCTAACTGATGCCGCACAGCATGCCCCGATTTAAAGTTTTTCATAGAAGCTTTATTGTTAACCCCCTCCGCACACAGTTGTGAGGAGGAGGAGCCGTCATGGTTCCTACACCCTCCAACTATAAAAATAAGGTGACTCTTGCTGTGGCTTATGTCAGCGAGCCAGCTCTTTTTCATGAAGAGATTAAACACACCTCCACCTACTCCGGCCCCTGCTCTAAGCTGTAACTGCAGAGGTGGTAAGTGAAAGACTTGCCTAAAAAAACACACTACAAGTAGAACTCCCGCTTAAAATGCTTTAGTTAAGTTGAAGTACTAAGTGATTGCTTTAAAATTAACTTAGAGAACAAAAGTACATGTACTCCACTACGAGAACAATTGATCTTATCATTGTGTTTTAAGCAATGTTGAACTGGATGCTGTCCAGCACAGATTTATTCCACAAACTCTCGAAAGTGAAAATGATGGCAAACAAAATAAAAGATCAAGTTACCTGCATCTTGGTGTGGAACAAAAAACAGCCCAACTGGACAGAGTGGAGCCGATTTAAACCACTTTATGTACTGACAGGGTGTTTATCCACAATAATACATCATCACTTTTTAGTTGATTATATCTGTTATAAGGATTTTCATCTGCAAAGGTAACCAGTAACTGAAGGTGTAAAATAAATGTAGGGGGCTATGGTCCTACTAGTTGTTGGTGAAAAATGTCATTAGAGTAAGTAACTCATTACTGCAGCACTGATAACATGTCTAATTATCTTGAATTCTTATGTTTGCACACATGAAACTGACTGTGATGTTAAAAACATACACGCCTTGATTCAGAAACTACATTTCTAACATGCCTCCCCACCCCCGACTGCATGCAGATCACATCTAATCTGGTCCAAACTAGACAAGCTCTTTGAAAAAGCCTCCTCTCAGGCAGGAAGGTGTCCCCGGCCTTTTTGACTTCTCAACATAGTAACAGCTGCTCACACTCGACAGAGATAAGGCAGTAGGGGAGAGCGCTCTCCTCACGGCTGCTTGCGTCACAGCCAGATAGTGTTATTTACTCCCACCTCTTCCCATGCGGAGCTGTTCTGCTAAAGCCCCCGCTCACATTTGATTCTCATGGCCATGAGTGAACTGGGGTTGTCAGACCAAGAGGGGTAAATGTTAGACTGGGAACACTTTGCACAGATTATATTTCTGACAAGTGGTGAGGGAATACTGCTACTTTTATCCTGTGGTATCATTAGTCAGGAACAATTACACAGCAACTTTTACTTCATCTGTAGCATCAGTAGCCCTCATTGTTTTCTGTTCCTAAGCTCGTCTGGTGTAAAAATGTACACACACAGTTTTAATGCAGACTCCTTCATCCAAAGGAATCTTATAAATACAGTTACGTGCTGTGTGTTGAACATGCATTTACTGACAGGGCCACCATCATGCACAATTAAACCTCTCCAGAATGATCCAAAATGCAGCAGCACGTCTCATTTTCGATCAACCAAAGAGGGGCACTACTCTTCATATCTCTGCACTGGCTTCCAGTGGCTGCACACGTCAGTTTCAAAGCTCTGACAGTCGCCTACAGAGAGGTCAGCTCAACAGCATCTTCCTACCTGAGCATCCTGGTGGTTCCAACGTCACACAGAAAAAGATCCCAAGAAGCCCATGCCAAGCTTTTTCAACTCAGTGGTCCCAACGAAGGTGGAACGAGCTACCTAACTGTGGTCGCTCAGCAGCCTCACTCCCAATATTAAAAAAACCTGCTGGAGACGGAACTATTCTGCATCCTCCTGTGCGCACACACACACACAATTCCCCTTTATCTGGCTCGTACGCCGCTTCCATTTCTTCTCATGGCACATTGCTTCAAATGTCTCCTCCCTGACTTAGATTTGTACCTCACTTGTTAGTTGCTTTGGATAAAAGAAGATCTGACAATTGACTACATGTAAACATAAATGTAAATGCATGTGTCCAAGTGGAAGGTGCTGTACATGCACACTGAAAATCTTGATCAGCCTCTTTAGTCAGGTTAAACAGTTTCAAAAGTAACAAGAACAAACAAAATAAGGCAATAATAATAATAATAATACCATACAGTGCTTTTTAAACTGTAAAGAAAGCAGCAGTCTATCCTGTATTACTCCAACTAAACAGAGAGTGTTCTGGGTGGTGATGGCACCATGTTTCACAGAAACACAAGATTTGGCGATGCCTCGTGTCTCTCTGTCTCTCTCTTCAGCTATCCCACTGAAACGGGATTCTGGGAGAGTAAGTCCTATGAGTCACGCTGTCTATATTTATGACTTTATGTGTGTCTTTGTCTTGTCATCATCCTATTATTTGTGCTTACATGCAGAAAACCTACAGCACAGCACATGACAATGAACCTATTTCTGATCCTAATGACTCCGCACAAAGTAGTAAAAAATCCGAGTCACTCGGAGTCCAGATTTATAACCATAAAAAGCCTTTAATATTTCATGGCAGGCACCTTCTTAGCGTGTTGAAATAAACACAAACAGTGGCATTTGCTGGGGCCTCCGTCATACTCAGTGCTGCACTTGTCCTGCAGCTAAAATGACTTTTGCAGGGGAGACCTGTGGCAGAGAATGTGAACAAGCCTTTTTTGTCTTAAAATCTTATCTAAGCTTATGCGCATAAAGATGTCGGGATACTGCAGCTTCAACAACTTCCTCTAGAGCATGATGCACATTTACCCTCGGTGAAAATGTGATTTTAGTCACTAATCTCACTCAAATTCTGACAAAGGACAGTAGAGATCAGAGTTGCTTTTATCAGGCCGATGGCCTTCAGAGTCCTTAGAAAGGTCTTGGAAAGAGAAGATAACGTCAGCCGTGTCAAACTAATATGAATCAGTTATTTATGATTGTGCTGAAGCCGAACGTCAAAACAAAAAGGTTAAGTTGTGTTAAATAATTTGTTCTAAATGTTTCAAAATTGAAAACAAGCCCCGTGCATATTGCTGGATTAAAAACAGCACAGGAACGACGACATGGTCAAACTTCAACAGGCCACAAAGACATGAACTTCACAGAATCCATCACACAGATTTAGAAATGTTTTAATATTTATTATAGTCACAGTTAAATAAATAATTAATTCATTTAAAGTATTTTACATGAAACATGTTCATATACAAAGTTTGGAGAAACTGCAAACGCACTGGTAAAAAAGTTCCATCAGACTCGCTCAGTAAGTGCACAAACTTCTTAAACACATTTTGAAAGTGCCTTTCAAAGAACAGCAGAGTAACAGACTCCACAGGTGACTCCACAGGTGTCGCAAACTTCACATACATGATAATTAGTGTGTGAAACAGATGTGACTAATGAGAAAACAAGCATTTCACCACACATCACGATCAGCTCTGTTTAAAAACAAGCACTGAAATTATGCATATTTCTGTGTTAGTATTAAGCTCATTTCCACTGCAAGAACACAGCAGATTAAAAACCCACTGTACACTACACACTACCTGCCCATCACACACACGGTTGGTGGATTAAGCTGGGGAAGCAGCTGAAGAGCCAGATATTTTTCCTCAGCAGCTGATGGACACTAAACCAGAGCTAAAAGGAGAATGAATGTTGGATTTGTATTGGTCGAGTGGGCACAAACATTAGACCTGAAACATGTTAATATGTCAAAAACACAATTAATGCCGCTTTAAACACAGTGGAAACACAACAAAGAATGTACAAAAATCTGCATTGGGGTCTCTTAGATGCTATATTCAGTAACAAGTGGTGTCTTTGTTCAAGGATGGTTGACAATGTACAGTAACAGCTTAACATTTAGCAGCACTTAATGATCTCCCACAAGCCAAAGAGCATCATGGCTTAAATGTCACTAGGTTAAGTAAAAGTCAGTCGGGTAACGAGCATGTTTGTTACTGTGATATACACATGTAAAGCAAAAAACCCCCAAAACAAATGGTGTGATGACATTAGCGTATTTCCCCTTATCCTCCACACACAATGACACTTTGTTCCAGAAAGACTGAAGCACACAAAGCTCAGAGAGATTCCACAGAGGCTGGTGTAGTAGTTGCCAGCCATGAGGGGGTGTCAGGACTCCACCTGTCCATTTCTTCCTGGAGCTGAGGACATCCTTATGTCTGCCAGTGTGTTACATCCCTCTAAACCTGTTAATCAGGAGCTTCAGAGTGATTTTTGACCACTGTGATCCTTCAGCAGAGAAGTTCTCATTACAACAGTCAGCATCAGTCCTGCTGGATTCAGTCAAGTAAATATAAATAGCTTTTGAGGAGGTCATGATTCAGATGTCATTGTTCTTTGAAGGGGACTCCTAGAGGCTGAAAGAGGTCCACTGGTCGTGTTCTGTGCGTTAATCCTCCTGCGTGATGGTGAACCTTTGCTTTTCTTTTGAATGGAAGGCTGAGTTTTCTTTCTATAAGCTTCCCTTCTTGCGCTGTCAGGAGCCCCCAGGTGCTCTAAAAGCCTCTTGTGAAATACTGCTTCGAACTGCTGAGCCTGCAAGACAAAGAAAAGGGAAAAATGGGTGATTCAAGGACATGAATTCCGGGTTCTCTGTTGGTCAAAAAGCCCCTGCTGAAACCCACGTTAGGCTGAGTCAGTTTCTTTGGTGCTAGTAGAGAGGAAACACTGAATGATCTTACCACGTCTGTCTGCGTAGTGGTATACGTTGCTGTCGTCGTAGAGGGGTAGGCCGTGGTTAGCTGCTGGCTCTTGGGTTTAGCGCAGTACATCTCCAGGTGATGAAGTTCGCAGCCAGCCGGCCGACAACACTGGTCTACTATCCCCTTGCCTCTGGGCCGAGCGCCGTAACCAGACCACTTACCTTTACCTGTAGAGAAAGAAATATCACACGTGAGATTCTTTTTAAGCTGCAACAGCAACAAAACTTTTTGCTCACTTGTATCCAGTGGAAGTTCCTGACAAAACGTCTCCCTCTCTACTTACTCATCATATTATCAGTGTGCAAATGATTAAGCGGTTTTAATACTGGGACAAAAAAGGGTTCATCCTCTGCAGAGCATGAATGTCGTTGATAAAAATACAATTTCAAGATATTATATGATCACCACACAGTGTTAAGTGTTTGTTGTGATGGTGGCAGTAAAATAATGTTCATTGCGGCAGAATCACCATAAAAATAAAGATTTCATGTCAGTCGACCTTTTATTCATTATCAGCATCTTATTCATCTACATCTAGACCAAATTCCTGAATCTGTCCACGCATGACATATGTGATCATATTTGATTTAAAAGACTCCAGTTACACAATGTCTGAATGAAGCCTGTTGACTCGGATGATCTCTGGTGGACTTTGTAAACTGCACCACAAATAAGTTGATATTCATAAAAGTAAAACAGTAAGTCACAGGATGAAGAAGCTTGTTAATATGTTTGAGTTAAGATGAAAGAAAATGTTGTATAAAAGATTGTGTAGTTAAGGGAAATGCACGTGATGTTTGGTTTTACTATTCTTTTCAGTTATTTGGATTAACTTTTATTTGTATTTTATTCAACTGTCAGTTTATTTAAAAGTGAATTAATCACTAGTATAAGGAATAAAAAGCAATTATGACTATTATTAATAGTTTTATTTTCATTTACTGTCATTTATTTATTTTTTATCTGCATCTTATTTGACTTTTGATTGACGGTTGTTGAATTTTCTTCTTTGTTATCTTTTTTTCTTCTGTTGTTGTAGTTGTGACTGGACTTCATGTCTGAATGTGACATATTATCAAATCAGTTTTACCAAAACAACGTTAGCATGCTAACATGCTTAACTATGATGAACATGCTAAACACCAGCATGTTAACCATGAAGCGTTTAACGGAAACCACTAGCCTGACAAATATTTATTTATATAGCACCAAATCACAACAGAATCATCTCAAGGCACTTGAGTAGGTGAAAAGTAGTTATACAGAAAGAAACCCAACAATGACTGACTGACTGACATCTGTACGAATTAGGCTGTAATCATGCAGGATAACGTCGTGTGAAGTATGTTCTCTGAATTGTCTGTTTTGCCCAGTGACATTAGGCTCGTTTTAGGCTGCGTTCAGATAACAAGCATTTAAACAATAAATCTATCGCACGCTGAGGCACGGTGTTCTGGTGAGTTCACTGCCATGTTGGTGAATTAGCACCACGCTGATAGTAGATGGAGAAAGTGTCCTTGGCCAGAACAGGGAAAAGTTAAACAGGTGAAAGGTCCTAAAGTGTGTGTAACTTTCTGGCAGAGGGAGTGGGAGAAATCATAAGATTATCCTGCATAAAAAGCTATGTTTGTCCGTGTTGCTGCCGAGACCTACAGGACCTTAGAGGAGTGTTGTGGCTGCTGTTCATGTAAATAGATGAACAGGACATTTTTGTTTTGTTGTTAGGGAGCTGATAATTTAAGAATAACTGCAGTGTTTTTATGTGGACATGATGACCATGACCATATCTGCTGTGTAATCTCCTGCTAGAGTAAGTGTCAACTCACAGGGTAGAATAACCTGGAAAACATTTGATTCTTTAAATATTTATTAAATTCTACATTGAAAAAATGTACATAGAAATGTAATAAATCAGCATTTCGTTGTTTTTTAATGCACAAATAATGTTCTAAATGACTTTCCCTCCTTCTGATTTTATTAAAATAAAAAAAGATGCCTTAACAACTACGTAAGTTATTATGCACAAAAAGAAGCTAAATAAAAGGCTCTGTAGACATGCTTTTTATGCATTTTTTTTTTTTTTTAAAACAGAGGTTGTAAATGCACTGGGGGGAGAGCCAGATAAAATAAAGTTGATTTATATTTGATTTACAGACTGACAGTGAGAAAACTGACTTGGCTATTGTGCATGCACATTTAACACGGCCCCTAACTTCAGCTTCACTACTGGATCATATCTAAATGTGTTCAGATGCGTTGTGTTCCAGGGGATGCATCCTAAAAGATGTTGGTGACCTCTTGACCTTACCATTACTGCCACAGTGAAGCTACAGTTTAATGCTAAAGCTTTTAGGTGACATTACACAGACTTACCTAAATAAATCCCACGATCTCCACAGACAAAGATCAGGTCACTGAGGAGATCAGAGCCACAGCGGAGTCTGGCTGCGTCTGCGGACAGCGGCCAGCCCGTTAGATACATGGTGGAGTAGAACATGCACATCCGAACACACAACACCTGAGGATGAGATGTGATTGAAACACAATTAAATTGTGTGCACACAAGGTTTAATAGACCAACTGTTTCTTTCCTGGTTCAGTTCAGCTTGAGGTCATTTGTTATAGGTTGATCTCTGCGTTTGTCTTTCCTGATTTATCTCCTAATACAAGCATCAAAAGCTTAAAAATGTCTCTAAAAATACTTGTCGACTTTTCTGAGGGGTTTAGTTTAGTGTGCAGGAATCTCACCGAGGGGAGGTTCCACAGTCCTCTGTGTTGTTTCAGGGACTTCAGGAGGACGACACAAATTACAATAATCAAATGTGTTTTCAGTCAAATTTTAAAGTATATAAAACAATGTTTTTAACACCAACTTAAATGGATAGGTAATAATCCATATAATGTACATAATCCAAATTTATTACATATATATTATATTAAAAATAAATAAAAAACATCAGTGAGCTGCTCTGGCTGACGTGTTTATTCCTCATTTTGTTAAAGCTCAGAACCACAATCACCTGGAAGAAAGATTCTGCAAGAAATAGTAAAAAGTGATGGATGCTAACGGAAAGTATTTTGGTGAAAATCTAAATTAAGATCTTTTAGATTAACTGTTCTAATTTAGGTCTAGAAATGACTACAGAACGTTTACTGAAAAATACCAAAAGCTTACTTTTCTATTTTTAAAAAATGTACTGAAAATGGCAAACCAATTCACTTTCTATATAATTTATTAATGCACTATTTAGGATATATCCTTATTATTAATTGCCCCAATAATCCATGAACACTTGACACTTAGAGGGTCTGAAGTTGGTTTAGATCTGTATTCATTCTGGTTATAAACTGACAAACAGTTATCTGCTGTGTATCAGCAGATCCCAGAGCTAAAATCGTGTCTTTAAATTTTAATTTAAACTTCTCAGTTTACAAAGAGACAAAATATTCCTTTATTTTACAACTTTCTTATTTCCTAAAGAGTTTCCTGGAAAGAACGGTTATTTGGTTCTAATATGCAAAATACAGACAACAACCTGAATGTTTACCAGGGGAAGTTCATTGGTAGAAATGTTCCAGTTAAAGCGCAGTTATTTTTTCATTTGTCAGAAACATCTCCATTTACATATATTCTATGTTTGCACATCCTGCATGTTCACAGGACCTACTTAAAGCATTTTCTCTGTAATTAGAACCACATAACCTTCAAATGAGCTCATTTCTAGAGAACTACAGGAACCTACAGGAGCCATAAAATAAAGCATTAACAGAGAGGACACAGAAAAGTGCAACAAAATGCTCAACAGAAACTGGTGGTTTAACTACTGTCAAATCATCACTAACGTCGTGTCTGCTCCAGTTGGAGGAATTAAAAGGAGTGAAACCAAGTCTTACCTTCAGTGTTTGTGATCTGGCAGAGGGGCAGCATGAGGAGCGCATCCTGTCTGTTTGGACTGACTTCAGGAGACCTGCAGCCTTATAGAGCGGCAGCAGGAGGGGGAGGACCACAGCTCAGAAGGTTCCCCCCCCCTGCCTCCGGTACTCCTCACACAACTTCCCACTCAAAACTCATCCTGAGCTCATATCAGATAAATTAACACGCTGTCACCGGGACTGAACTTGTTCTGCTGTGTTTGTTACAGGATATTCATGTAGTCACAGACATGATAACCATTTTTGCAGGATGAAACCAACATTTAGGGAGCGCCTACGTCAGTCTATTGGGTAAACTCTGAAACAAATGCTGGTAATGTTCTGTTTTTGTTGATCACAAAGTTGAATCAACATGTGAAAACGCACTAAATCACTATGTTTAATCCCACTTGTTATGGGACACAAGGGAATCAAATGGGACTGGCCCTGAGAGCACGGCACACAGAGGCTGAAGGGAGAACATGCAAACAGACAAAACAGCAAATAAAGACACAATCTTCATCAATATGAATCAAAATTTAGAAACACAACTCTGTAATTCACTTAAAAAATGAGCTAATGAGTGTTTTAATAACTGACAGCATAATTCAGATATTGTGTATTAGATGTGAGTTAGCAACACGCTAACGCTAGGCTAACAGCAAATAATATATAATAATATCTGAATCATGCAACGTTAATACTAATATATATTTTTAATGAATCCTATGAGTGTTGTTCTCTAAAGGGCTATTTGGTGTCACTTTTGATCTAAAAGGCTTCCTCAGTTCTGGCAATCCCAGGAATTTAATCTCTCGAGGGCTGCTGAGGTCACATGGGAGCCATTGTCCCACGCGGCCATTGTTAGCGTTGTTTACGTCACACGAGTCAAAGTGTTGTTTTGAGTTGTTAGGCTGCCTGGAGGGATGTCAGGACTGCATTTGCAAGTGGCCGAGAAGTGATGTCGTAGACCACCTAGATCCAGCAAGATCCAGTGAGAGCCAGTGAAGGAAGAACAACAAACAGAGCACCGTCATTCCAGACATTGTTGGAGTATCTGAAAAAAGATCTTCAACAAAATGCAGCAAATCCAGCAACACACTTGTCCACTCAAGCACAAACCCCCCAGACATAAGCAAAGTGATGCACTATATGCAGTTCAATGCATCAAGAAAGAACAAAACCACCACTTTACAAATGCATGACAACACCGAGGAGCCAGCTCCTCAGGGCAAAACCCAGCAGGTCTGAAAGATGAGGGACACTCCTCTTAACGTCCACATTTTGTGCAAAGACCGACAGTGTGAAAGAGTGAAGGAAACCATTTACATCAAACTGGAATGACCATCACTAAACAGAGGAGGTGGTCTACGACATCTGAACAACACTGACGTTATGGAGGCAGTTTGCTCATTTTTACATGTACAAGAAAAAAGTACATGAACTTCACTTAAATCCATCAATCTACTCCTTCAAATAGACTCCAGTATATGTAGAATATTGTCTGTAAATATATTGTTTTTTAAATTTGATGTGGAAGTATTTTCTCTGCCCTCTTTCGTCTCTGCGGGTCCACGTTTCTGGTTGAATGTGGCCCAAACAACCTGCATGCAGCCCAAGAGGCAAAGACCTCATCACATCACTCAGCCCTGCTTGTTTTGAGCTTAGACCTTTAGATTCGTTAAGGCATCTATTTACTCACATGCAGGCTGTGAAACATGTAGTAAATAGATGCATATTATCTGGAAGATAAGCATTTAAATAAGAACAACCAAGGTACCGTAAACTGGAACACTTCTTTCTTCATTTCTTTATTGCAAATTGGTATTTGCAGTAACACAAATATCCAATGAGAAAGGCAATAACAAAAATCAGCCTAAAGTCAAAGAGTGACAAAAATGACATTTGAACAGAGGCTCGAACACATAGCAGCTAAATTTGAGCAAACCTATGACCACCATATGAACCGCTCGTCAGTCAGATAATAACTAATAATCCTACGCCAATGGTTTATCCAGTCTAACAAAGCTAAAGATGATCGAAAGACCACCACAAAAATACAGCCTAGCTCTGACTAAAGAGTATTACAAGAGAAAAACAACTGCCAGAAGTGACAGCTACATGCAAAGTGCTAGAAGTTTCCAATCCTCTTCCATACACTTGTTCTGGAATTTCCAACCCAGCTTCATCTTGAATGTGCCAGTATTAAGAGACAGGTTAGACATGTTCTCATGACCCACTAGTGACCCCTCGAGGCGAAGATGAACTCCACTGATTTTGCACATCAGCGTTATGTGAAAGAAGCTGTTTAAAGCCTTGAAGTCTCCACAGAGGGAAATCTGACAAACAGCTGGTTTGGGCTGAAGATTCACCAAGTTTTATGAATAAACAAATCTGGGGGTGTGGGGATAGAAATAATTAAACTTAACAGATATGTTGACATGCACACTAGTGTCCTAGTTTTAAGTCTTTTCTTAGATTTGATCATATTCTGTGAAGGATATTTATCTGATTTTATACATACATGATTCTAAGGGGTTCACTGCACTTGAAACCAAGTCATTTATACAGTGATGGTTCAATGCACACTCACGCATTGAGTGAAACACCTTCCTCATCATCATCATCATCATTAGATAATCGTGGATATAGGTTATTTGGGCATATTTGAACATACAATATTTGTATAAATACATTATATTACTCTGATACTAATATGCAAGTGAACACGATCTTTAAACAAATCTTATCACTGGACCAACGTCTTAAATCATCAACCAATCAATGTCGTGATTTATCACCATCCTTTGGCCTCTGAAAAAAATTTAAATGCTTTCTAACATACCTGAGTTTAATTTTTGTGGAACTAAAGAATGTAAACTGTTGCTCAGTCTGAGGTGTCATTATGAGGTAGAAATGCTGCTGAGAGCAGCGTCTCTCTCTCTGAGTTTGGCTTTCATTCGACCAATCATCTCCTCTTGTTCCAGCTCCTCAAACTCATTCTGCAGCGATGTAGAGGCACAGGCCGCACCCTCGGGCTCCCTCCTGCTCCTGCTTTGGGTGCTACTTTGGTCAGCTTCACCACTGTCAATGTGTAGACTACCATCCATGTCACTGATGCTCTCAGCTTCTTCACTGCCCAGATCCTGTGTCTCACCTTCACCACTCTCATTATTCACCACCTCCTGCTCCTCCTGAGGCTGAAACCAGTCGGGCCCCTGGACTGCTGCTTCCTCTGCGGCCTGCTCGGTTCTAGCGTCCTCATGGCAGTGGACAGTGGATTGAGGGACAGAGCGTGCAGTCTTGGATGAGGAAACGTTCCTTACCTTGTGTGTAACATCTTTCTTGTTTGGACCGTGTGTTACTTTACATGTCGCACATTTCTTCTTGGGTTTGTTGTCATTCAGCAGCTCCTGGAGGCCACAGAAAATACTGATTAGTATCACATAAGGCTGATTTGTTACTCCACAGTTTTCACACTGCTAACAGTTAGTTCCTGTGTTTATATTTTGAGGTTTTAAAGCTGCAAGGATAGAAAATTAACTGCTGTATTTTGATAATGGATTCATCTCTATCCAAAGAAAAACTCCAAATATTTGCAGGTTAGAGCTTTGCACACGATTATTTGCTGCCTTTCTTTGCTAGATCTAATTTTAAGGTGAATATTTTTGCACAACTCGGCTAAATGCTTCTTCATCTTTACATATGGCAACTTTCACTGTTTTCTGATATTTTATAGTCTAAAGATAAAATTGAGAAGATAATCTGCAGATTAATCGAGCTGCCATCCTACGAGAGATCAGTTACTGTTACGCTGTAAATCAGGAATTCACCAAAAACATTAGGTTTTACCATGAATGTCCACAGCTCATTTGGTGATGTGCTGCCTCCAAGATTCTTCTTCTACCTAGTTTTGATATCACAACAACAAGTTGTCAAAGTCTAGGGAATCTAACTAGGTGCTCTAATAGCCACCTTATTGGCGTAGTTACAGTGATAGCAAAGTCAACTGGTCAATTCAACTGTTCTCTACTCAAAATGACTCCAAATCTACTACTCTGACTGCAACTATTGTAAAAACTGTTAGCAGAAGGTGGATTGTGCCGATTCAAATTTCAGCTTTGACTGAAATGTCAATTATTTTCAGCTGGTTTGCTGCTGTGACTCAGATGTAGTCACCAACTCAAATGTCACGTTACCTTCTTCTGCCTTTTAAACTGCGTGCGTACTGTGGGAAAAGGCAGAACAGCAGACTGTGGCGTTTCTCGTTGAGCCTGGCTTTGACTGGGCTTTCTGACGGACAGGTAAATACGTCCAGCGTAGATGACAACAGCAGTTTGATACGTCCGTGGTGCTGGTCCGTGAGGTAACGGGGGGGTGTGCGACACAAGTGTGGTGTCCTTCAGCACCCTGTAAGCTGTGCGGTTGGAGAAAACAAAAGACATTTGGAAGGGACCAGATGAGGCCCGACACTCTCTGCCCAGCAGCGAGAGCGTGTTTTCCATCACACCACTTCCTGTTTGGGGGCCCGGTATCTGGCCTTTCTTACGAATGACTGCTGGACAGATCCATATGCCTTTAGGGGAGTTTGTGAGCTTCTTGGAGCCGTTAGCGTCAGGCAGGGGGAGGCCCATTCGTCTGAGAACTGAATTTGGTAAGCTCCACAAAGGGATGCTCTTCACCTCAGCCTCCACTGGGATGCAGATTTCCAGTCTGTCACGGAGATCCATGCTCGGTGTATTTCCCTGTGCACACATAAAGAGTTTATCAGCTAGAGCTCGGAGTTCACAAGATGTTTTTGTGATTTTAATGACGAAGCCCAACAATGCTGCATTTTGTTAAAATTTAATCACCTTACAGTGACATAAGAGCTAATCAGCAGGATCACAGTGTCCACTGAGGGGGCTGTGGTCACGTGCTTGGTATTGTGAGGATTGTCTTTTTTATTTTGTTTTTTTGTACGTGGATTTTTTATGTAAAACACATTTTAATGCCAACTACAGCAGCTTTTTCTGAAATATATCCTCCTCAGTTCCATTTTCATATTGTGTGGCACATATGGTCTCATATTAGCTTCTTTTGGTTGAAATTAGTTGTTACAGATGTAATTTTTAATTACTAAAATAAACATATGTAGCATAATGTTTTTAAATCATCAAATTTCTATTTACAACTATGTATTTCTTTCATTATAGCATTGTGACCCTGCTAACTACCATGTAAAAGAAAAATGTGCTGTTTAAGGGTAAGAGCATATTTAAATGGATTTAATGAGACTCAGACTCAGTCAACCCAGTGTAATGAAATAATAAAATTACATTAATGAGACTGAATCAAGTCTCATTAATTAATGTGTCAACACACCTGGCTGACACACCTGTGCTGCAACAGATATAACAGTATTAAAACTATCTGGCGTGACGTTAGGAAAGATCAACGTTGCGAAACACGTCCCGAGTAGATTTCTATGGCGACACTGTGTCTGTTTTTCTACTTTAATGAAGCAGTTTTTCAAGATTAAAGTTCCCCCCGTAATTTAAGCGAGTTTAATATGAAGCCACAAACAGGTTACGTTAATATTTCAGATGGGGAAGACGAAGTGACGTGTAGAAATAACATTACATTGGACAAAGAAACGACACGATGCTACCAGCGAAGTGGAAAATTAAGGTCGCTGTTTCCATAGTAACACACATTATCGTCGACACTGGACAACATCATGTCAGACAACAGTTTATACCCGCAGCACTTAAATAACAAAAGGCCAAATAATGTTGGACAAACCTTAATGAACGAATCGTATCCAGCTTCTACGACGCCGACTTGTGTCATGTTGCATTTTCACTTCGCCGTGACAAAATATTCACTTCCGGGTTCAGGAATTCTTCTTCGTGTAGATTTTGTCTTCTTCTGCTGCTCCTTCATATCTATCTATTAAAACCCCACATACACACATAGATACACCAGTACTCTCAGTAATATCATAAATATTCCCAACAATAAAGCATCACTTATTGTTTCTTTTGAATTTGAAAGTTATTAAAAACTGTTAGTCTGAACAAATGACAACTCTCTCAGGCCTTACTCCTTCTGTCCACTGTAAACCCTACAATTATAGCAATTATTTCTGCTGTAAACACTGATAATCTATGATTAATGAATACATTAGACCACTCCTTGGATCTTCAGATGCACCAGGAAACACTGTCATACACTTATACTAATTCCTTTTACACAATCTTGTATCTAATTCACAAACATTACATTTCTATACAACTAAACTGCAACCATGATTATATTTTTGTGGGTTTTTAATGACCATGTGTTCACAGTTTACAAGTCATAAATATATATGACAATATGTTGCTAAAGACATAATAGCAACGTAAATCCATCCAACATTTCTGCTTTCTGCAGCTCATGTGAGTTGGTCAGATAAGTCCAGAAGCAGAGGTCTTTAACTAGTGGCCTAATAAAGCATAAACATGGCATTGGTATTTCATAATCGAGAGCGAGCATCTCATTGCATTTTATAAATCCTTTATGTTAAAAAAAATATCATTATGGTTTCAAGTTAAAATAAAAAGGTAAAAGGTAAAATAAGCTTTTTACTCTTTGTGACTAACTGAAAATTCACAGATAGTTGAAATCATTTTTTGAGAGCACCTTAAGATTAGTTGTACAGAAAAGCATCATTCATCATTCAGGTGAGGACAGTTTGGTTTCAGCACGTTAAGTTCCTGGAATGGAGGCGAGTTTCCTGTTTAGCACTGTGAAACAGTACAACGTGGATCATCACAGGTGTATAATGAGAACTCCTACCTACGCTCCCTCTTTTATACACTGCTTCTCTCTGCTTCCCTTTTACATTTTATTCCTGTATCTTAGCTCCTCACATGAAATAATGATGCAAATAAAAGTTGATAAAAGTGAAATGTGGAATAAACTGTATGATCTGCACATTCATTAAAAATCTGTTTTATATTTCTGCTGAGAACAGATCAAAACATAATCTCTGCTCAGACACTGAACTTATTTTTTAAATTCTGCATCTGCATTTATTGATATTCTGTTTATAAATTATCCAAGTTTCTGTGAGAAAGTCTTGTCATTTGTGTAAATGTATAAATATGTTTTAGGAATATGGAAGTTATGTAAACATCTGACTGATTCCTAATTAACAGCATTGTTGATCCAATAAAAGACTTCAACAAAGGATGATCACTTGTGTCCTCGTCCATGTCTTTGCTCCGATTTACAGTTCGCCCGAGGAATAAAAGGTGATGAAGTAAGTAAATGAGAAGCTTCACAGACTGACAACTGATATAAGAGCTAAATATAAACTCACTGTTAAGTAGCTGTAACAGTTTATGTTACCAAATGATGACCTACTGTAACTAACAGATCACACTGCTATCAGCAGCTTCACTGTGATGTTTCCCACCCATCTGACATGTGCTGAATCCACGTGGGGACATTAATTTTTGTTAAATAATGCTCTTTGTTTTAGCACGTTGTCACAGCTTCGCCTTTCTGACTTATACTACACATTATCAAAACCATATTTCATGTTTATGCTGGTTATTTTCATGCACACAGAACTGAAACTAGTTAAACAATAGGTTCACATATTCTGAAGTCCATCTTGAAATGATTGTCAGGTACACTTATGAACATTAAAACTGCTGTGACTAGTGAAGCTTCCTTCTCAGTGCACGTTAATGGAGTTAACGTCTACTTTCCTTGTTCTGTATAAAAGCATTATTGTTACTTTTATTATATATTATATAATAAAAGTATATATCTGACTGAGTCGTCATCATGAAGAATTCAGGCTGCTGAGAGCAGCTTCTCTCTCTCTGAGTTTGGCTTTCATTCGAGCAATCATCTCCTCTTGTTCCAGATCCTCAAATTCAATCTGTAGTGACGTGGAGGCACAGGCTGCACCCTCAGGCTCCTTGTGATCGATGCTCTCAGCTTCTTCACTGTCCAGGTCCTGCATCTCACATTCACCACCGTCATTACTCATCAACTCCTCCTGAGGCTGAAACCAGTCAGGCTCCTCGTGACGGTGGGCGTCCACTCTGTGAGGGGCAGAACGTGCAGACATGGAGGAAACATCCCTTACCGTTTGAGTAACACCATTCTTATTTTCACTGTGTTTTACTTCACGTGTGATGCATTTCTTCTTGGGTTTGTTGTCGTTTAGCAGATCCTGCAGGACACAGAAAAAACTGATTAGCATCACATGAGGCTGATTTGTTTCAAAAGTGTATTTTACATCTAAATCCTAATTTTCACACTGTCACGCCAACTCTATTAAACATCTTCTTTTTTATGTACACAAATACTGTTTTCTTTCACTTATTACAAATTATTTTCATTTTGCATGTGTGGTTAAAGTGCAACTTGTTTTAACTTTAAATCTTTGCTGATTGCCAATGAATCAGAAAGTTGAACCTATAAGACAAAGCCTCACTGTGTCACACAGAGCTGCAGACTCCTGTAGAGTCTAAGAAGCTATTCTCGATCTTGAATCATCCGTCATGTTTTTTTTGGGACTGGATGTAAACACCAACTGAAACATCAATTTACCTTCTTCTGGCTTTTGGATGACGAGTCTGATGTTGAAGGAGCACAAGACTGGGAAGCTGGCTGTGGCTCACGTGCCTCTCTCTGATTCTGGCTTCGATTGGGCTTTCTGATAGACAGGTAAATTTGGCTGTTGTAGATGACAACAGCATCTCGGCAGGTCTGCGGTGACGAACCCTGACGCAACTGGGAGGGAGCAGCCACTGTTTTCCCAGGCATGGTGTCCATCAGCACCCTGTAAGCTGTGCGGTTGGAAGTGACAAAAGACATCCGCAAGGAACCTGACCCAGACTGGGTCTTTCTGCCCAGCAGCGAGACCATGTCTTCCTTCACTTCATTTTCTGTGTGGGCAGCCTGTTTCTGGCCTTTCCTACGAATCACTGCTGGACTAATCCATATGCATACAGCACAGTTTTTCAGCTCCTTGGAGCAATTAGAGTTGGACATAAGGAGGCCCATTCGTCTGGAAACTGAATTTGGTAAGCTCCACAAAGGGATTGTCTTCACCTCAGCCTCCACTGGGATGTAGATTTCCATTATGTCACGAAGATCCATGCTCTGTGTATTTTCCTGTGTACACATAAAGACTTTATCAGTTAGGTGCAAGCTCTACAACTGTTATATTATGTGTGTGTTGGATAAACTTTGTTCAATTATTATCTTACAAGATGATGGTGTAAAATTTTGGCAGCTGAACTAATAACTGACTGTTTTATGTCACCATAAACAAAAAAAAAGTCTTAAAAAATCAAGTCAAAATGAAAATTTTGAAATATATGAACAGTCTGATTTTGTGAAGTTTGGACATTTGTATTTTTTAAAATAGATTATTCAGAGTAGTAAATGACAGATACATTGATAAGAAAACAGCGAACGTACAAAATTTGTCTTGGACTCCAAATGCATTTAGCTGCCATCACATTGAGAAACAATCACACAAAGAAAAAACAACATTAACAATAATCTGCCGCACACAGAGAGGCACATTCCCCTGGAGGTCACACACGCACACACACAGCATTAATTTGCCTAAAAGCCTTAAGAAAGTTCATTAAAGATTTTAATTGAGGTGGGAATAAATTTGTTTTTCCAATCCAATCCAACTTTATTTATAAAGCACTTTGAAACAACCAGCACAGGACCAAAGTGCTGTACAGTGAATAAGTTAAGAACAATAAATAGAATGAAATAGCATCACATAAAAATAAAAACAAAAATGTTAAACCGGTTCCCTTTACATGTGGGGAAGCTGAATCCTCAGAGTGAAGGACATGAGACGGGAACAGTTTGCTCACATATAGATTGTTAAAAGAGGGTTTCAGTCCTTCCCACAGCCCTAATGGCAGCCTGAACCAGTTGAACAAGCTTAGATTTTACCTGAACAGAGAGATTACCGTACCATGCAGACATCCTGTACCTCATAATACTCAACACGGCCTGATAAAACAGAAACATGCTCCAAACACCCTGAGTCACAGCTTATCAGCAGCTTATCTAAGTAAATACCCAGATACTTGTAAGAGCTGACCTGGTAGATTTTTTCATCATGTACAGACTCTAAGGTATGATCACCACTGAGCTGATGTTAGTCATCATGCTAATGCTGAAAACAACTGTTTTTTAAAAGGAATATTTACATAAACATACAGAGGCCTAAATTCTGCAAACATTAGTACTGT